>VDFB02060821.1:0-26654 GCA_007258455.2 Sequoia sempervirens
AAACATTAAGAAACAAATTACATTAACACAAAATTGATTCACCAAACTAAAATAGAGATGAAAGATGAGAGCGATGCTCTGCATCAAGGTACCTAACATGACCTAGTAGACAAGACCCATCACCATTGTTATTATCCTCCCTAAGTTGCACTTAATATGGGGTCTTAATGTAAATATGGTCATTATCAAAATAGCTAGCATATGAATCTTTATAGGTTAACCCATTCACACATGTCAAGTCTCCACTGAAGAATTTTTTAGTTTTTGTCTCACTTTATATGGTTGAGACACATGTACTCATCTCTTGGGACACCTATCTCATTCACACTTACACATTCACTCACACTTGTTATATGAGATTATATATGTGGAAATTTGGAGAGGTAGTCAGATGTTCAATCCCACCTTCCTACCTCCTCTACCTTGCCTCTATATGTAAGACACTCATTGTAAACTATATGCACTCTCATTTTACTTGTTAGACATTATTTCTTGTGCTCATTATTCACTTGTGGATGTTATCTTTTTTTTTTCATTATGAGATTGGCTTCTCCAATACCTTAAACCTAAAGAGAAATAATTTTATGATAATGATTGGGGTCATGGTTAGAAGAAACTATGATGGCATCTATCTAAGATGTTTCAAGAAAGAAGAAGCAAGTCAACTCCTGATATTTTCTTAAAAAAATTGTTATAGGATATGGCTTAGGTTTAGCTACCATTCATCAAATATTGAGGGTTGGATATCATTGGCCTACTATCTTAAGGGATTCTCATGCACATGTATACTTGTGTCATGTATGAACAATAATTACAAGGGAAATAAATCCAACACTACTACTATAATGAGTCATAATGATGCATTAATTTACCACTTTGGATTCATTAGCATGATCAATCTACCTTCCTCAACTAGCCACAAATAAATTTTTATGGCTCCATGGACTAATGCACCAGGTGTATTGAATCACATTCATGCAAGCATTGCACAACTGATTTAGTAATCAAATTATTTGAAGAGAACATCATGGTTCGGTTTGGAATTTACTTTTCTTTGGTATGTGAAAAAAAACCTACTTTTCTATATTATATTTTTCTAATCAAGTTTTCAATTATGGATTAATTCTAAGAATTTCCTCTATCACCCCCAAGATAATGGCTTGGATAAGTAAATATAAAATAACTTGTTGGATATTATCAAAAAATTCTAAACAAAAACCCTAGGAAGTGGAATGTGACATTGGGATATGCCTCATGGGATGATACGATAAGAGTTAAAATAATTTAGAAGAGAAAAAAGACAATCTCACACATGCAAGGAATCTTGGGAGAAGACATTCTTAGACATTCTCTTCATCTCCTCTTAAATTAGTATGGAAATCATGGTGTCCATCTTTGTCTCTGAATTACCACTACTTATGTCAATTATTAAATTTTCTTAAGATTCAAGCAAAAAAAAAAGAAACACGATACATTTATCTATATCTTCTAATTTAACATATACTGATTCAAGTTAACTTATAATTATATTAAAATAATTTAAATGATATACAATAGAGTCACCATATTTCATTTTTAAAGAATGTAATTGTCTTTTAAGATATAACTTATTATACAAAATTTTAGTTTGATATATCACCTATCTATTTCCACAACTTATATATGTGATCTTTTGTGGAGGAATTTAAAAGGACATCGAATGCTTACTCATGCATTCCTATCTAAATTTTTCCAATCTTCATCTGACATTGTAGTTTGTTTACTTTCTTGTCAAACTGGTAACCACTAATCTCTCTCTTCAAGGAGATCCTCCATCTTTAATTTCCACATCTCATCGCTTGTTCCATTGAACTTATCAATATGTTGGTGAGAGGTGGAAGCCATGGTATACAATCCTCTTCACAAAATTTCAATATACCATAAGACAAAAGCTTCCACTATAGCCAAAAAACCTTCAACACTTAAGAGAATGGTGTCCCCTTCTAAACAAAACTGTTAGCTCTAATACAAATGTTTAAAACAAGGTGCAAAAAAACTACAATATTAACTTATGTATGTGAATTCAAATCTGAAAATAAGATTACCAAATAAATGATATGTATGTGGTTGTGTATTCATCACAATAGAAAATCAACAAAAAAATGACACCTGATTTACATGGAGAAACCCTTTCGAGAAAAAAATCCATGTGAGAAAAGTGGGAAAGTATATTTTTAATATTCACAAGAGAGATACACCATAATACACTGAACACTAATAATATTTGATCAACTCGGATGCATCCATACACCTTTAAATAACTCAGTATTGAACTATCATCCAATGGCTCTAAAATATAGAACTTATGGGAGGTAAAACCACAATGGTAAACAAAAACAAGAGGCACTAAAACCACTTTCAAAAACCCACATGTGCCCCTTTCTTGTAAGACCAAAATTCATGATAAAATATTAAATAAAATTCTCAAGGCTCCAACATGGGTACCTTTCAAGATGCTCCAATGACTTTTTAGCTTCCCAATGAAAGACCAACGAACACCTCTTTCACTCCAAACTTGGAAACCCAACTCATGGAATTTCACATTCCCAATGTCGATTCTTAGGAGAGACAATTTAACCATAATGATGTGTAACCTCCACTGACATTATATTCCCTTTTGAAAATATAATTAAATAATATGCCAATATT
The DNA here is from genome assembly GCA_007258455.2 of Sequoia sempervirens. Classification (NCBI taxonomy): domain Eukaryota; kingdom Viridiplantae; phylum Streptophyta; class Pinopsida; order Cupressales; family Cupressaceae; genus Sequoia; species Sequoia sempervirens. The sequence goes on from VDFB02060821.1 coordinate 2,689, forward strand.
TAATGAATTTCTATCATGTCCCCTAGGACACATTCCAAGAAACATGGAGACATATGAATGCAATAGGTTTGCAAGGTTAATGTCACCTAACTAACACTCAAGTTTAAGTTTATTATCTTACGCTTGGATCTATGATAACACATTAGAAAAATGGCTTTAGCATAGGTAAAAATTTGGAAATCAATAGAACTTTACAAAAAATAGAAAAACTTATATCATTCCATATGGTAAATAGAATCTCCACCCAAAAACCATGTTATGTTTGAATGAATTTATGAGGCATCTGAGGAAAACATACTAGAATAAGATGATATACTAGGAAAATAGTGCAAGTCTAAATGGCTTGAAGAAGTCATGAATCTAGGACTAAACATCCCGAACTCTAGGAAAATACTAGAATGATGTTTAAGAGATTCTTGATGCCCACAAAAGGGAATTGTAGTTCAAGAATTTAGAAATGGAATAATCTAGAACCAATAGAGAGATAAAAATAGAACACACTAGGAAAAGAGAGTTTATTTAAGCTCCATAAAAATTGACCATATGGTATGAAACCTATGTTTCTAGATTGATATGGTGACCAGAAATTCCACTATTGATTCAACGTGGACACCATTGGAAAATAAGGATAAATCCAATGATATCCTTGTTGAGGATTCTAATTATAAAAAATTAGTATAAATATACTATTTATAGTCTTTCCACCAAGATTTGCATGATCTAATGCCAATTTTATGAACCATATCAGTCAAGATAGCTTCTATAATATTTTTAAAGGTTTCTCGATCCTAAAGTAGAAAGCTTTAATTGATCCTTGACTTCATTCCAAGAGTAGATATTCCTAAAAAAATTGGAGAAGATCTCTAGGGTTATTTTGATTCCCTTTATGAAAAATATCAAAGCGTGAACCCAAGGATTCATCATGAGAGGATGATTCTAACACTGAAAAATAGACCACTAAAGTCTCTGGTAGTTCATGAAAATACCATTATGAAAAACCAAAACCATTTTACAGAATATAGGGAATCATAGCTTCCAAATCCCACTAGATACTTTTTATCATGAAGGTCTATTGAATATAAACATCCTCTTTCATAATAAGAAGAGTATGAAGTCCAATCCCCTTACAAGTTAGTCACCCAACTAGATAGTTAGAAGAAATGCAATATTGCACTAAAATATTCTAGGCTTCAGTACCCTCAAAATCATTAATAATCTACTTACTATAGAGGACCAAACCTTGGCACTAAGTGGAGAGTAATACCGACACTCTTGATTCTAGGGGAAGAAAACAAAACTCCCAAGCCACTTGATGAAAAATGTGATTATATGGAGAAAATTTTAACATTTAAAATAGTAGTAAATTATAAACATTCTATAATAAATAAATATAAAAATAAAATTAATTCAAATAGAAATGAGGAGATGAAATAAACACACATAATGAAATAATACACACTACTAGTTTATGCACAATATATGGATCCAAAATTGACATATTTTTAGATCCTAGTTTCATAGATATCATAAGATGCATCTCACAAGTGAGATTAGGAGATAAACATAACATATATTCTCAAAATAAACCATCTCTAAATAACCACAATTAGACCAAAGATGCAACTACACACTCAATAAAACATAAAGCATACTTGTTTCATACAAGATTCCTAAAGCATAATAAAATCACCCAATCAGATATAATATAAAGGAAATAACATCCATAACTACATCAACTAAAAATTATCCTAAAACAACATGATCATAAAATATAAGTGCAAATATTGATAATCATTAAAGATATAATGTTGAACTAGATAATCATAATCAAATCATATATAATAAGTATATTGAAAATAGTGTTGTCCAATATATACAAATCCACATATACTAATCCAATCATATAGCATTATGACATATACATCCCATATTATATTTTTGTACTATAGATGCTTATATAAAACCTCATCAATAACACACATTGACAGTAAAGAAAAAAATTCACATAAAGAAATAAAACACATCAAATCATAGCATAAGAACCCAAGGTACACAATTAGATCACCCCAATATAAATAAAATGCCTCACCAAAAATTTTGGCATAAGGAATCATAACATAACCTAGTGAACATTACATCCTCAAGTCGTACTAGGAATAGGGTTACTCTTTGAAGCTAGATAAAACATGAGGACAAGGCATCCCTAGCACACCATCCTTTACAAATGTTTTTGATCCAAAGACACAAATTTAAGAAGAAAAACAATCAAACACAAGAACATGTATTTAATCCTCCATTTCCCAAATAATCTACTAACCTAATCCAAATATTACACAACACATTACTTTTATCAATTTATATCTCAATAATGCACCTTTAAATTCATCACTAATCATAGCTAATCAATCAAAACACATAATATACAATATAGAAATAATTTTCATAAAAGCATTGCATCACATCTAGGATCTTGTAAGGAATCCTTAAACTCCTAAGGAGAAATTCCTACAACAAATAGATTTATAAAATAAGTAGATTACACTAATAGAAAATCAACCATAATTTATATAAATATAAATAATATATGTTAACATGCTCACTAACACACCTTCATACCCCATACTATCTTATATCTATATATCCATACATTCACATCAAAAAAATGATCTTTTCTATTCATGTTACTCAAAAATATTCTCATTGTGTCTAAGGCACCATATCATAGACTCTAATAATTTTGGAATATCTAGGTGGCATAGTAACATGTAAAAAAATACTTTAATAGAACGAGAAAGATATATTCCAAGCAAGAATTCCAAGCATATCTCATTAACATGAGTCACTTGCATAAGAATAATAACAACTAGAAGTTCATTCAAAAACTCAAATAAATTTCATTCACTACCATGCATACATGACATTCACACAAACAAGAGATCCACATGATTATAAATACAATTAATATATTTTCTCATAAACTTCGTATTGTATTCACTTGAATTCCTAAAGAGTGCAATAAATTCATACCACCAAAGGTCTAGCAAAAACAATAGCCATTGCAATTGAATTCTTCATATATTCCACTATTATTCCAACTTGGACATGGTAGAAAAGAACATCGTGTGATGCATGACCAATAACTTAAATAATTTACCATAGCCACCACAGTAATGTAAATAATGCTAAAGTGGAAAATTTGTCAATTTCAAACATAATAAATGGGATCAATTTCAACAATATATCAAACATGACCATAAAAGTCACAAGGTAAGCATATATCCAAATTTTGGTGGTTAAACTATTGATAAAAAAGACAAGTAAATCAATGTTGGTCCTTAAAGACAAATAGAAATTAATCAATTATTAAAAGAAATTATCACAATATAAATTTTCACTTGGCATGCATCATGTGACTAATTATAGTCATAAGCAAGAGAATCAAATAACTACGCTACACCAAAATTATCAAAATCCAAAGGGAGCAATAGAATGCACTCAAATAGTACTATACAAATGAGTATTCTAAAAATATGACCACATCATAATACATAATATCATAACTCTACTATATTTCCTTACTAAGCATAATACACAACCATAAGGTGGAACCATCAAAAGAAAACACATGAAAAATAGAGCTCCTCAAAAGGATATAAAGCAAGCTAAGTTGGATGATACACACACATTATTTTCACAATCTATAATATTCCAATCATTGAAATTCAAGCCTAGTAGAATTAATTAATCATTATTTATTTCCATGTGTAAATTCTAATGCATCTTATATGAAGTCAACAACTAAAAATTTGATGCATTCAATGCAAAGCTTTCATCAAAACTCATTCTTTCTATCACCACATCATAAGGATAACAAATTATGGTTCACAATTCAACAAATTCCACATTGCCTCACATATGTAATTAACATCAAGTAACAAATAAGGAAGGAGGAAATTTATGGGTTTAACTAATAGATAATCCTTTATGTATGCTTTTTAAGATAATAAATGCAATGGGATTAGCCATCCAATTATAGAAACACTCATAAGAATAATTTAAGAAGAAATTTTTAATTAACAAATATAGTTTAATTTAAAATTTTATTCAATAAAGTTCTAATATATTAGAATAATAATAATTTTGAAATGGCTAACTCTATCAATGGGTCAAATTCTTCCAATGAAACACATCCATAACTAAAATATATGATAAAAAAATAAGAGTACATCTACACTAAGTATAATGGTCTTGAGTGAATACTCAAGTCCATACAAAACTATATTCAAGATCATAAGTTGGATGCGAACATAATCATTAGGACTAACTAATCAAGATAAGATAGTGTTATGAACCACACAAGGGTCCAATAAATAAGAAGGAAGGGGTACTCTCACATAGAAAGGTATGGTCACCAAGGGTCTCCCAAAGCTAATATAGCAACATAACATCCTAACCTCCCCAGATTTTTCACTCTAATATTTAACTCGACACATATTTAGGTATAAAAATCCAAGGTTGGATATCAAAAGGGCATGCACAACCAAGCAATCACAAAAGTGTGACTCCACCATACTTGCAACTATGGACATAATCAAAGGATAAATATATTCTATCAATGCCTGTGGAAACATAAATCATGCACATTGTGTTCAAAACACATCACAAGGACACTAAAAATAGGGTAATCACATTCATGTAAGAACCCAAAATAAAATTTCCTTTTCACATTCACTACTTAGTGTTCAAAAAACTTTCTTATACAATACTTTGCTATAAAACCATCACATATTTTTCAAATAAATTCAACCAACACCAATTATAAGTAAAACCCTTCTTAGATAAAAATTGAATCCAACTATAATATTCTATTCAAGAGAAAAAAAGTAAATAAACAAGATCACCAATACGCTAGTGTTCACATACTAGGCCATAACAAATCAAAATCATAATATTTTTCCTTGCAAGGTAGTACATCATGACACAATCACAACATATATAGATTATTCTATTGACCAACATTGTATTAAAAATACACCAAAATATGGTAATTAAATATATTTTCAATAAAAAATCAAGTATTAATGGTACACAATAGCAAGAACCAAATTATAGATTTAAGTCTTAACCCCAATATTCTATCATATTAATGCCCAAAACTTCTTCCACATGATGATATGCATACTTTAAAATAGTATCCACACATTATTAAGAGTATAAAATGCAACATTCACACCATGAAGAGAATATCCAAAGGTCTAATAACATACAAACAATGTCTAAAATAATACACAAGGAGAAATGCAACTGGGTATTCTCAATCTAACCCAACAAGTAACTCTTTCAATTCAGCTATTTCTTTTCATACACCCACATGCATAGCATAAAAAATGATAAGCACATAGTCATGTCACTAGACACATGATTCATTTTTGTTATCGTTTCAAAAACATGAATCATTATTTATGAATTATAATAAATATCACTTGGTCACAACTCCTTTCACAAGTTTGCAAATGCGTCACTCACCAAGAAAGCATGCAATTCTTTATTTAATGCATAAATAATATGAATATATCTATCTTTTGAAGATAAGTTTGATGATAAAAATGAAAGCATCAAGAGGGTTCATCACACATACAAGTTGTAGACTAACAAAGAATGAAATAAGGGTCTTACCACCCCACTCATGGTATATTGTATAACAATGCCACATTGACAAAATACCAAGAGACAAATTATGCAAGTTTCATGCAAAATAACATGGCCAAAACAAGACCTAACACACATACAAAACCAAAATCTCTCAATATTGCAACATGGGCTCTAACAACAAATACAATGCTCCAATATTTTTCCAAAGACACTAATGGTTGAAAATAAGATAAAAAATCAATATAAAATGGCATGAAGCAAGCCACACTACACTCTTTCATGCCCACTTAGGTGTCACAACAACATGCAAAGACACACTTGGGAAAGGTCGCACAAGAAGAACACTTGAAAAACCATGAAACAAAACACCATGATCAACTCAAGCATCCAAATATGGAGGGGAATCAATTCCTCAAGACAAATTATAAACACCAGAAAACTACCTACCAAGACACTCTCTTAGAATTTTATAAAATGGGACTAATAGGAAAAAATGCACTGGCTTATGCTTTAGGTTCTAAACTATAAGAAGTTCAAACTATAGAACTTGATTAACATCATTTGGACTTTACATTTGGGAAGTATTGTGCATTTTGCAACACCTCAAAATCTAGAGTTTGAGTTGTAAAATGTAAATTGTGAATCCCTAGCACATTTTGGATTCAGTACTTAAATAATGAATTTTAATAATAGTTTTCTATGCTAAGCACCAAACTCCAAGAATTATGCATCAAATAATGTAGTCAAACATACATTCAACAACATATACCTTAATATCAATTTTACACTTTGAAACTCCTGCAGATCCTCATGCCAACCTCGTACCTTGTCCATCTAACACCTTAGGCCTCAACTTCTAATCTACCTCATGCATTTTGGGCTTTTGGGTCCAATTTACACTAAGAAAAAATAAGAATTCACAAGGTAAAGTCCAAGTTCATCATAAAATCACCTCGGCCTTTGGAGGTTAAAAAGAAGTGATTATCTCATACTTTGGAGCCCAAGAAGGATCAACCACCAAGAGATTTAGACTTTAGAATTAAAAGGGTGTGGTCTACACCATGGAAACTGCATAGACAACTTTGAATCTTGATTAGAATGCAACTTATACTCTGAAGTCTAACTTGAATTTTGCATCCTAAAAAAATGCAAGTAGAACTCTAAACTCCAACTTTCTTGTAATTTAAACCATGTACTCTTATTTGCACTAGTATATTTTACATAAAATTAACAAGTATAAAAGCTATCAAGATTTATTTTTATGATCAATGAGGAATAACTTCCTTTTTTGTTGAGAACAAATGAATTGGACTAAAGGTTAAAGAACCTATGATATTTTTATAGATTGATAAAGAATCCAAAATGTGGGCATGCTTCCTTAGAAATAAGCTAACACTTGGACTCATATTTTTAATACATTTAAAGTAATAAACAAAAAGCATCATCAAAGAATGAAAAGTAAATAATGCTTACACAACATAACAAGATGAGTGTAACATAAAATTTTATTTCAACATGATATCCAACATAGCATAACTCCCAACAGTAAACAATTTAAGTTGATTTAAAATTTCAATTATTACTCTAATATAATTTGATTCAATGAATGATGAAATTCCTTATTATACATTTCATAATAAATGGTACAAGAAAGTCTACCTTGCAACCAATAGTAATGAACTCAACACATTATACAAGAAAACCCAAGAATGTAGCTAGCCCCAAGTGAGAAACATCAAGCCACCCAACCCTATGGAACCCTCATTCCCACCCCTCTAAACTGACAGATGATAGATTGAGAAATCATATAAAACTCATGTAATAAAATTATCTATAGGGTAGTTACATTTCATGAAATCACACATACTAGTAACATACACCATGAAAATAGATGCAATTATCTTCATGGACTATGGAAAACTCATACCAATTATACACCATGAAATTCAAGTACACTTGATGGTATACAAAGGTTGTGGCCTCAAATCATTAACACACAAGAAGACATGGAAATTACCAACACTATCAAGCATGCATTATCAAATGGTACACTAAGTATAAATGACACAAAAAATATATAGAATGAATTACTAAGTATCAAATGAAGAGTTCCATCATTATCTTGTGTGATTCCCTCAAAGTCGTCATGCATAAGTAACTACATAATTACCATCTTGTGTGATTCCCTTAGGATCTTCATGCATATGTACATAATAGTACTAGTCTTGCATCATTTCCTCAATGCCTTGGATGCAAGTGATCTTGATAGTGATTTCTTGTGTGATTCCTTTAGGGCCTTCATTCACAAGTATGTTTAGAACTATCTTACATGAGTCCCTCAAGGTCTTTGGTATAAGCAATGTCTCAATTCATTTTAAATGTTTGAAATCCTAATGTATTTTAATCTCATTATTTCCCATACAATACTTCATAGTGGGGAATCCCAAATTATACAATATGGCATGGTCCCACTCTAATCCTAACCTTAGTATCTAATCCTAGGTCCAAAATTCAACCTTCAACCAAAATGATAAGAAAGAAAAATGAGCTCAAAGTTTGTGATCCTTGAATATAAAAGATTGAGAAAAAATTAAAGAACATGAAATTCTCTATGCTACAAAATAAAACAAACAAACATGGTTTGAATTATATTTTTCTATTTTTGAAGAAGTTCAAAAACCATAAAACCTCCAAATTCACTATCGATGGAATCAGTGAAAACTTTCAAATTTTTATTTCTAAAATATAAAATTTTAGTATACCTTTTTATCCTAATAGGTAGAACAACAAGCATTCAAACACATAAAATATTATAAGATTTTTTTCATAACCTTCGATCTATTTTTCACCTTTTAAAATAATTTTAAAAATTTTAAGATTAAATTAAGTCTACTTCTTATCGCATGCATTCTCCTCGATTCACTTCTATGAATGAAGAAGATACATTCATCCACATGTTATGAGCATAAAAAATAAAAAAATAAAATTATGTTTTAAAAGCATGATTAAATAAGAAAATTACCTCTTCGAATAAGAGCTCCTAAAATGAAAAAAACCTATGTAAGAAGAATTATTTCCCATCTTCAAAGAAATCATTATCCCAAGCTAATCAAAGACCAACTAGTTCAGTTCTAAAAACACTTCTTTTCAAAATATAAATATTTTTTCCTTTTGAGGAATGAAGGGGTTTCAAACAAAAGTAACATGTAGTGAAATCTGTCTTATCTTTTTCCTTTTATTTATTTTAAGATAAATTTTCAAAAATAAATATTTTGTATTGATTTATATTAACATATAAATACCGATAGGAAAAATTACTTGTGTTCAAAACTTAATACAAATATGTATTTATTTACCAAATTAAATTAATAAATGAATAAAATTAATTTAGTTATAACTTAAAGTCAAAATAATCTTTTAATTGACAATGCATTTTAAACTATCACAATATTTAAATACATGAGACCTTTTAATAATCATAAGTAATTATTTAACTTTCATATTTAACATATAAAAAAATTGAAAATATTTCATAATAAATAAATGCAAATATAAATTAGGGAACTAAATAAATACATGTAATGAAAAATACATGTGTTACTTGTTTATTAAGAATATGTGGATCTCAAATCAACTTTGATTTAGATATCAGTTTCATAGATATTACAAGATATGTCTCACAAATCAAACCAAGTGCAATGGGGAGATACACAACATATTTATTCAAACCAAACTATTTCCAAATAACCACCAATAGGGGAAAATAAGCATTCAAATACTCAATGAAACATTCCTACTTTCTACATACAAGATAACCAAAGCACAATAAAAACACATGTTATGATATTAGATAAATGAAATAACATTACTAACAAAATCAATTGAAAATCATCCTAAAGGTACATGATCCAAAAGCATAAGTGCAAAAATTTGTAATCATTGAAAACATAATCTTGAACTAGATAATCATGATTAAATCACATATAATAGATATAGTATGAAAATGGTATTGAAATACTGGAATAGTTCAACATGTAGAAATCTACATACATGAATCCAAACATATAATATCATATGATATAAGAATCACACAATGTGTTGTTGGATAACAAATACCAATGTGAAACCTCATCAATAACACACATCAATGGTAAACCAAAACATCACATAATATGATAAAACACATCAAATCATAACATAGATACCTAAGGTTCACAATCAGAACACCTCGATAGCATGAAAGGCCTCACCTTGGAATGTTTGGCATAAATGATCATAGAATACACTATTGAGAAATAAAGTGGACACATTCTTCTAGATCAACCCTAGAAAACTTAGGCACATGATCAAAGATAGCAAGAAAGCACTTAAAATGATGTTTGTAAATTATTTACTTTTCCTTACTCCTTTAGTTTGCTAGGATAAGAGAGGATCTGTAGATTCCAAATGTTTAAAATGAATGTTAAAAAGGGTCTTTAAATACTAGCACATAACATCAAATTTTGCAAATGTGTTTTTGGTCAAGTTAGGTCAAGAAAATAAAGGGCAATGGTCACCTAGAATTTCAATTGAATTTTAGAAAGGTAAGGGTCCAATATACAATCAAGGGGTTGACCTCACAACCATGGAAATGACCTTGGGTGGACAAAAGGTTAGATTAAGGCAAATAATGGCTATATTTGGTTAAGTGTACAAATACATGTAATAAATGCAAAACTTGAATGCATGTCTTGAAGTGTGTACATACATGAATAAGTTAGGGTTAGATATATGGAACATATGTATATAAGGATGAATAGAAGTAAAAGGAATGAACCAAACTTTACATAGTTTGTATTGTATCTAAATATTCCTTAAAAATAAGCATAAAATGAAATAGATAAATTTCAATGGTAAAATGTAAACTAACACACCAAAATACTTTTGATTGAAAGTTGTTTACATCAATAACCACTTCTATAACAAAACACTCTCTTCACTCCACATATTATAGTTTATGGACAATACCAATCAAATATGGAATGACATTCGCTTTATATTGAAGAAGAAAATGAAGATAGTGTAATTACTAGTTAGAAACATATTCTTAATAACCCTAATCCTACTCATATTTGAGGAAAGTCTAATGATCATAATTCACCTCCTACTAATGACTTAACTCCTGTCACTTAATAATCTTATCTCTTCAAATTTATCAATTAAAACTATATCTTATATAAACTCATAAATATAACTTTTTCCACTCCTATTTTTTATTAATCTTAATATAAGTCCTAATTCATTAAAAAAAATGACCACAACCTAAGTGTTCTTTATAATACTCAACTTTAGTTTTGGTTTAAACAACATAAAATATACCTTTTACCTCCTAGACTAAAATATCTTTCATTGATACAATCTTCTTTAGAAATTTATTGTAATTCATGGCAAAATACAATAAATACGGCCATATGGCCATCAAATTCAGGCCTCAGTAATAGCATCCCTCAAGACAATGTGTGGGACCCACAAAAGCTGGGGCAGCCATAGGTACTAGGTGAGCTCCAGTTTTAGACTTTCAGTTGTGTTGGACCTCGTGAAGCTGGCTAACAAAATCTGATTGCCAAAATCTGGATTGTTTAGATTTATTAGGTTACAGCATTTTCGAAGAGGGTGCTTTCTCTATTCACGAAAAGACCAGTTACAGGTGAGAACTCCATGAGAATCTAACATACATGAATTGGGATCAACATAAGAAACACAATAATAAAATCCACAGGATACCCATGGAGATTTGCTGATATTTACTAAGGAACGGATTCAGAGGTGAACAACCTTGCTTTTTTAGGTTGCCAATTGCCAATCTTCATTTATGTATTTTAATGCTTTTGTCTCTTGGCTTTCGTGGAGGATTGATTACATTTCCGAGACATATCTTTCTTCTGTGAGTTTCGAGAGCACTTTCACCTTTTAGCAGTAACTGTAGAATTTTAAATGAATTTACAGTGCTCACAGCGGCTACCAAACCGTACGTACCAGTTGCATGTGCAGCCATTGGTACTGCTTCCATCAATGTATAGAAATAACATTCAGCAGGGAAATATCTCAAACAAAGATCTGTCAAAGAAAATGGAGGAGATTACTGTCAGACTGGGCAATCTTTCATCCTTTGAGAAGGTACAACAAACAGACAAATTTTCAGTATGTACAGATAATAAAATGGCTGGTAGATTGAATACCAGTACTTTGATTTGCTGTGAAATCAAATGCTAATGGCTCCTGGTATTTAATTATCTAATGTTTTTGTTAACTTATAATGAAAGGATTGAAACTATGTAATTATTCGTAATAGTTGATCTCAGTTTTTTCAGTTTTTTACAGTTTATGTAGTATTGTAATAAGATAGTTTATGTATTTAGTTCTATGTGTTTGTCATTCAGTATTTTGAATTACACTTAGTGATCTATCATCAAGATGATGAAAGTGATTCAAAACGTCGAATGAAAAATATATACAGAAGCTTTTTATTACAATTATTTAAAATTTTGTTTAATTTAAAAATTGTAGTTGGTATATAAAAATATCAAAAATGATAATTTCATCATTTTATATATTTTTACCATAATTTAAATTAATAAATATTATAAAGTAGATATTATTTTTAGGTATATTAAAATATGTAATATTTTTCAGTGTATTAAATTATATAATATTTTATTAAAGTTTTATTGTATATTTTATAATTAAATTTATTCATTTATATATTATAAATAACAATTCACACAAACCCATCCTATATGTGGTGAACATAATAATCTATTTAAGACTATTAAATCTAAGCAATAGTCATAAAAATAATAATAATAAATGTTTGAATAGTTTAGATCTTGAAATTGGTTCTTCTCATGACAATTTGGGTGTTGTGAAAACAGGTGGAGTTGAAAGGGATAGTGTTGGTTTGGTTTAGTTCTTTCTTCTATTGATGTGGGGATCGACACTAACAATGAAATGGAGACTTGCACAGTCTTTGTGACTCTTAAAAAAAATTGTCCCTTGAAAAACTTTGTGACCTAGGTTGGAAGAAGATAATATATAATAGATTCTATGATTTTGGTCTTCCTTCTGAATATTGGAAGATTTTGAAAGTCTTCTTAGATGTTGGCTTCTTATGTCGAACAAATTCTCTATCTTTCACAAAATTTTGAGTCCATCTTTTTTGTATGTATGTTTAGAAAATGGAATGATATTGCTGACTATGTGGTCAAATGAGTCTCTAACATTACAAATCAGCTGTCCATATCCTCTATTCAATCTATATATTTCTTTAGCTTCTTTGTAATAATATGGTTTGATCTATTTTATTTGTTTTTTCCCAATATGTTATATTTTATTAATTTTATGATTTCTTTTGATTCTTGAAGATGGTGGGATTGTGATAAACCTCTTTAGATTTTTACTTCTTAGACTTTAATGACAATTTTTACCATTTGAAAACCTTTGTACAATTTCCTATAATTACTTAATTAATATATATATTTTTTTTTTTAAAATATATCTTAACAGTGACATTAATTTGCTTAGTACTATTTCTAAAAATATGAAATTAAGAAACTATTGTTGAACACAATCAGGGCTTAAATTTGATGACCGTATGACCGTATTTAGAGATTTTTGGCATAAAATACAATCAAAATTTTAAGAAAGATTGTATCAGATGAAAAGAGAGATTTTGGATAGACCGTCAAAATTTATATAGAATTATAATGATATATATATTTGATTTATATATAATTTTAATTACACTTAGGCATATCATAATGTTTTAAGGGCACCTTTGAATAGATAACCGTCATTAAAAAATTTGTTGACAGGCAAGGTCGACCGTCAAATTTAAACCATGAACACAATGTTATAATAACAGATAAATAAATATCCCTCCGAACATTCATATTACAATTCCTTTAACTAATGGACAGAGTTGCCAAAATCGCTGTACATAGAAAATTTAATAGTGATCCATTACACCATGCAAACTTAGAGTTGGAACCAGTATTCCTATCATGAAGAGTGGTGTCCTTATCATATCACTTCTAATCTCTCTGTTTAGCACTTTGTTATGTTTCTGTCAACTCTCTTTTATATCTATACAATCTTAAACTTCAGCCTTATTCAATTAAAAATGCATTGATACAAAGCTGATCTGTAAGCTGGAAAATCTCTAAACAGCTCCGTGATGAGAAAGTCATGTGATGCCAGCTTCAGATAGAGTCATGTTCTCCACTCATCTGATGGAGAATGACGATTAAACCCATCATAAAAGCCTGGTCTATGCCAGCTTTCACTACAACATTGAAAACATCTTTCGACAGCATTACATCTGCTGTTGCGAATTTCCTCTTCACCTGAAAAATACAAAACAATATAATTTATTACTTCATTTTTCCTGTCTGCATATGAATAAAGCAGTAATTAAGGATAAAGGACAAAGGCAAGTGTACCTCTGCAACTAAAGTGCCAAGGCCATTGTATATACTACAATGTCGCTCACTGTAATTTCCCAGAACTTTATAGTCAGAGTGTTTCTTTCCTCTGGTAGAACCCACGAACGCCTCTGCAACTTCATTTTTGCTAAATATTGATTTGCTCACGCTGAAAATGGGCTTTTCGCCATGGCATGTCTCTCCATGGAATCCATACCAACGGTTGAGAATTCTATAAGCCTGTCAGTAGAATTAAAAAAAAATAGCTCAATTTCTATGGTAGGTATGAGTCTTCCACATTCCATTAGTATGTAATAGGATAATTTCGGGATTCAACTGTGTATGTTTTTCAATTAACATTTCAGATCATATTCAGTGATCCATCATTGATTTCAGCGACTGATGGATCATAGATCACACTCAATGATTTCATCAAGTAATGGATCACTCCATCAATCGATGAGTCAATGATGGGTGATCACACTCAGTGATTTCATCTACTAATGGATCGCTCAGTGTGATCACACTCAGTGATCCATCAGTCGAAAAAGTCAATGATGGATCACTGCACTCAGTGATCCATCAGTCGATAGAGTCAATGATGAATCATTGAATATGATCTGAAATGTCAATTGAAAAACATACACAGTTGAATCCAGAAGTTATCCAATAAGATCTTAATTCCATTATACAGATAAAACTGGACGATTTTCTCTTCAATAACATGATTTGAATAGTAATAAACTTTCAAAAGAATGATTGAGTTCATAATTTTGATGAACTAAATCTCATGACAGTTTAGCAGAAAGAATTTATGATATAAATGGTTGTCTATTCAATAGCCGTAATCTGATTAATAGCTGAGATGCCGATATCTATGTAACCCAGTTGAATTCCAAAACACAAAAAAGATTTTACCTTGCGGTGCAATGTTAGCAGAGGCTTTCCCAGAGCGTCCATGAGAATCAATTTGTTTGTTGAACTGAGACCTCTTCCATCCACCCTGAAAGCGATCTGGCCAGTGCATGAGTCGGTCACACTGAATCCCCCTCCACTGAAAACAAGAGCCTTCTTTCTCACAGTCAGAACAGTAAGTGACGAGGAGCAAAACTCTTCACCCACAACAGGAAAAAGCGCAGAAACCCCTGTAGTTTGCACAGAGCTTTTAAAGGGGTCTGATAATTTAGAGCTGCAGAGAAAGCAAGCTGATGAATTACTGTGGTGATGGTGAAGTCTGTCAACTTGATGTACTGAATCGTCCTCTTCTCTGGGTAAGATGAGACGAGAGACACAAAGATTGCACAGTAAAGACAATGGCAGCATGTCAAGCAATGCAATTGATGGAGTCAAATTCTATATGAGTTGGAATCTCCTGCACTACTACTGTGATGCAGATGCTTTCAACACAAATCTCGCACACTTGCCTCTGAAAATTCCATGGTGGTGAAAAAGTAGATAGCTACTGAAACCCTAAAAAGGGAAAGCATATATTCCCTGCAAAATACCTTTATGCATTAACAATTGCGTGCGTCCACAGGATTATTGAGGAAAAAGGACAATACATGGGGAATTGGGACATTTGTAGCCGAACCCATCTGCGATAAATCGGGCGAAGTTTGTTGGGACTCTCGTCTGGTTACAAGGACCGCGGATATGCTGAATATCCCATTAAATAATGTATATTTCGCCCACTGTACGCGTTACCACTAAGGAAAAGTTTAACAGCTGTACGCGTAATTTTGACTTTAGTTTAATTAAATATATATCTTTGGCCGTAGGTTCACAATGAGGATCAACTGTCTTATTAAGTGTCTAGTAGTGGTCAACATCTCAAATATTGTAATGGTAGTGATCGATATCTCAAATATAAATATTGTAATGGTAGAATTTGTTTTGTAATAGAAAAAATAAAGTTAATATTGTTTTGTGATAGAGAAGTGTAAGTGAGAGGGAATTAATATGTATATTTTAATTTATTTATTTTAATTTTATTTATTTATTTTTTTAAGTAAATGATATTAGATATATATTTTCTTTAAGATTGTTGGTGTAAATGTTTTAAAAATAAATTATATTTTAATAAAATTTAGCCTTTACTAGTAGTTAATGTTTTGGACTGTTCTTAAATCTTAAAAAAATTAATAATAATAAATATTTTTTTATAAATCAAAATAAATATTATTTATCACTTTTTAAATGTTTTAACTATTAAATCATTTAATAATCTAGAAAGCTTTATCATTTAAATTGTTGGTATATTTTATTAGTATTTACTATTTGTGTAATCCTAGTGATCATATAATGCTATGTACAATATCTTTTATGTCATTTGAATCATGACGAGGCAATTTATAGTTACAAATGTTTATTTATATTAGGAATGGTCCAATAGTTGTATCATGATTGACAAAGCAAAAGAGAATGGCTTCACCTCTATGGATGGAATTTGAAACCAATTATAAGTATCAATGTAAATTATATTATACACAAAATTCATAATAATTTTTTTTTTATCCATGTGAAGATTACAATAAGACTTTAATATTTTTATCTAATAGTTTTTGAGATAAATGATATTTTTGTTATTTTTTATTAAATAACATGTATTTTTTATTTAGATAAAAAATGAAATATTTTAATTGATTTGATTGTACAAAAATTAATAACTAACTAAAGAATTTTGAGTACAATAGTATCATGTTGGGTAGGTACTAATAACAAGAGGAATATCAACATATCCATCTAATGGTTAATGTATGCATTATAAATGGATATAATAGAAATATGCATAAAAATAGCTTAAATCAAACCAAATACATGAAAACCTCAAAAGATTGAATGCATTATGTTGAGTTGTTGAAGATTTGGATGTGGTTGCTCATGAATCCAACAACATAATAGTAGTATAAAATATGTTCATCCAAATGGGATGGGAGGCCTCTCATTTATAGAAATGAGGTGGAAGAAATTGAGGGTTTGGATGCATTCATGATGAATAGCTAGGATTGAATGAGAAGATAGAGTTTGGATTGAACTTGAGTCATGTGACAAGTCACATGAGGGATAAAGGTTAGGTTTAGAGCAACATCTTTATATAGATGGCTAGGATTACGAAGTGAGATAATAAATGAAGAGATAAGATGAAAAGTTAGTTTGACTTTTGGGAAGTGTCTACATTCAATGAATATGGACAAGGGCTTAGTTAGACATGTGAAGGGGACACTTGTCATATGTGACAAGTTTAAATTGTGATCCATGTGAATAATAATAATAATAATAATAATAATATTTTATAGTCCACGATACCCGGCAATCTGTTTTTGGGTCTACAGACGGCCTACAGCAATATGGGACTCCTCGTACTCCCAATATTGAGGATTAAATGGATAAGGATAGGGGATAACGTGGAATTAAATAATGGAATCAATGTATAGGATTAAATGGATAAGGATAGGGGATAACGTGGAATTAAATAATGGAAGAAAAAGGTAAGGGACATTAATTAGACTAAATTAATTAATTAATTGAGAATTAATTAATTAATTTAGTTGGAAGATTTTGGGATAAGGCTAGACATAATTAAATAAATATAAAATTTATTTAATTAAAGGTGGGGAATAAAGATAATGGATAAATTAATTAAATAAATAATAAATATTTAATTAATTAATTGGCTAGGATAAAGTGGGATAAAGGTGATGGAAAAATTAATTAAATAAATAAATATTATCTCATTAATTAATGGGATAGGATAAGCTAAAATGAGGTGTGGTTGGGTTAGGACATTTTTAGGTGTCTGCAGTTAAATTTGTATATTTATGTCATTTTTATGGTAAAGGCATTTCCTCTATGAGAGGAATCAACCTAACTTCTTATATCGATAACTTAGACCATTCAAGAAAGACACAAAGTGATAAAATTAATATTAATCATTTTAGAACAGTTTTCATGCTAATGACCACCAAATTTTGACATTGAAACTTAAAAATTATACTATGAAACTTCAATAGTTTAACCTGTAACATGTGGCTTTGAATAAGGAGGAGGAACGTGTGTGGTTTTTGATGGAGCTCTGTTTCACCAGATATCTCTTTCACAATATCATTAACAAGAAAAAAAATTCACTAATGAAAAGGTTATTGAAACAATATATCATGGTCACCACCCATCCATACCCAAAGCTTGAGAATGTTTTCAAAACCCATAGAGGATTCCTATTTAAAGCTCCAATTTATATGAAAGCGATGTGATCCAATCACTATGTAGGAGAAACTACTAATCTATTTGGGAAACACAAGAGAGGTTCACATCATGTTGGGGCTTGCCACTACCACTAGAACTAAAAAAATGGTCTAATGGATTGAGTTGATTATTAGGTATACACAAGAATGAATATGTTGGAAAGAAAAAATTTAAACTCTTAAATAAATGTGACCGATGCATGAAAAACTAGATGAGCCAAAAACTTTATCAATACCCTTTCAGTGTGTACCTTCTAGAAAGCCTTAGAATAGGCCACAGATGACCATCAAAGAATAAAAGAGAATGTAATTTTGTTATATTTTGATAGTGCAATTTCCCTCACAAAAAACATGTAAAATATGGAAGTGTAATCATGATACTAGATAAACTATTTAACAAAATATCACTACAAAAGTATATGGTAAAGTGTATAATATTAGTGTCCAAGAAAGGATATTTTGTTAGAATATTATTTTTATAGCTTCACCAACAACCATATATATATAATGCAAAAGATAAAGTGTAACATGTTAACCATCTAATACATGGCTTAAAAGGAGACATTATGTCAAATAGTCCATATGCCCCATTTTTGTTCTATTTAATACCATTTAAATTCATTTCTCTTATTACATTTTGATGGATTAAATATTGAATGCACACAAGATAATTGAGAGGGGGGGTGAATCAATTGTACATTAAAACATCCAAACCCTCATAAACATTCAAATCCACAACTTAATTAACCCTTAATCCATTAGAATGATTTAGCATGAAAGCAAATAATAGAAACTGAAACATCATAATACATCTCCTTCATAGAGAATAAAAAATATGTTCCCTAGGGCATATATCCTATCACCTACTAGCAATGGTTAGCCCTATCTCCTTTTGATAGTCTCAGTGATGCCCCTCGAGGTGGCCCCATAATAATTGATCTCCTTGGCCTCTTTGATCTAGTTGATCTAGATCTTCTAACCCTTGGGTGATCTATATCTAGGTATACAAAACTTGTACATTCTTTTAATTTAACAAAACATGGAGAATTTTTGCTTAGCTTTGGTCTTATAATAGATTTAACTTACCAAAACCCTATACACTTAACCCTAACACCTATACACTTAACCCTAAACTCTATACCCATAGCCCTTATGGACACGAAAAAAGTAACCCTTCTACTTTTTCTCATGTTCAGGCCCTCCTAGTGGACTTTGGCTTGATTTTGCCTAGATTTAATGTTGTAATATGGCCAACACATTCACATTAGGTCTTGGACCCTTGTGAATCATTAAGACTTCTAGGATGTCTTGTAAAAGTGTTGTGGGGTGATCCCACAATAATGGGTTACACTTATTGACCAAACTTGACATTGAAATCAACATTTTTCATGAGATCTTCACTTTCTTACACCTATAGCAACTAAACCATTAAGAATTTGAAGATGAATCAAACTAGTGATTTGTGAGATTTTGTGTGTAGATTATAATTATATTTAAAAATAAAAAATAAAAAATCAATTGTGAATCCTTTTATATAATTTTTAATAACTTATTTTTTCTACTAAACAATTTTTTTTAAAAGTGATGTTTACTTCAAACCACATAACTTATTTTTTTTTATAGAAAAGATACAATTCTAATTTTTAAAATACAGATTTCTCACACCAATATCTAGTGCATGGATACGTTTTCATAATTTTTTGTTACATATTTTTTTTAATTAATTTTCCAAGTCAGAATAATTATAATTTGGACAGAGGTGTACTTTGGACCGCATAACTTTTTTTGTATGCATTTGAATTAATTTATTCTTTTTTTGTTGGAATAATGACATCAATACCTAGTGCACATGTATTATTTAGAATTTTTTTTCTCTATTTTCGAATTTTTTTGTATGTTTGAAACAAAGAACTTGATGTTCATTAAAAAACCTATATTCACAAGAAATAAAAAATAAATATAATAATCAAATTGAATATATTTAAAATTATACTTTTTGGGAAGCTTATAATAAGGGCTACATACTTACAAAACATAAATTTTAAATAAATTCATTTGATTGCCCAAAAGATAAATCAAAAGTGGTTGTTTATCAACATTTTGATAGGTGTAGAAGAGACTCCATTATAGGTATGGTTTAAAACTAACAGAGTTCTATCCAAGGGGTTTGATCTAAGGGGATTTGATCAAACCCTCTTTAATTAAAATCATTTAAATGGAACATTTAAAGGCTTAAATCATTATATTTTCTAAAAATATGTGATTTTAGGAAAAAATTAGGATGTCCTAAAAAGTGTAACCCATTATTGTGGCAACACCCTGACATGAAGTGTTGTAACCCACTTTCACACTTTTCTAGGCCTCTTTCATCATAATTCACTTAAATAACTCCTTTTTATCACTTACCAAGTCTTATTTCAAAGTGTTGCAAAGAGTTGTAACAAACTCTCATGCTTTTCTAGACTTGTCATCACTAATTCAACCCTTTCTTATGTTTAAATGTCCCCTTAATGAACTTTCTGACCATTTTTAAGTGTATTTTTTAGGATATTCCCATTAGACATCATTTAATGCATTGTAATCTCTGAAACCTAGTGAAATTTCCCTGGTGGGACCAAGTCGCCACCTGGGGTGACTTAGTCCCACTGGGCACAAAAATCAAAATAATTTTAATTTCTTTGCAAGATTTTATTCTCTTACCCTTGAGGTCGGCCTGTGATGTGTTATTTTCAAGAATTAACAGAAAATCAAGTATAAATAAGTGGTTTTCTCCTCATTTTACATCTCCTATCTCCTAATTCGTCAAGCATTGAAGCACTCTAAGCATAATCAAGTCATCCATTGGGCGCTTCATTTGCATAGCGAGTTTTCCACATCAAGGGGTTTGAGTAAAGTTTGTAAAATTATTTGTTTATTCATCATTCCTGCTTCGCTTATTCCATTTTCATTTATTTGGGGTTTTGATTACAAATCATGGTTTTGACCAAGGCGAAACCTCATACTCTAACCCTTACCCCTCTTTGCATGTGTGTTTGCAAACTTTGTATGCAAAATTTTCAAAGAGTTTGGTGTCAAAAAGTGGTCAAAAATCCATCAAATTCAACATAACCCTAATTGGAAACTTGGGGGCTACCTTTTAGTGCATTTTGCCAGAGTTAGGATCCAAACACCTATCAAAAAGCAAGTGCAGGCCCGGAGGAGTTCACCAATTGCGCTTGATTTCTAGAAGTCCTTAGGTGTACTAAGAAATTCGCTGCATCTATGGAAGAGAATTATTCAACTGGGCCACAGAAGTGGTTTTACTGTATTTTTATGGACACCCATTTAGGCAGTTCGTAATTTCACAACATATTTTCTTTGAGAGCTTCATATTAAATTAAGCCGACACAGCATAAGTGTCCCAATCAACATTTCCAATCAGCTACACTTTAGAGATTCCAGAACCTCTCTATATTATTAGATTCCATATTTTGGGTGTACCTCACTAGTTCTATTCAATTATTTCATCATTTACTTACATTCTTAGGTGTTTTTACATACCAGAGTGTGTTTTCCAGCACACTTTGCATTTCTTGGGAGTTTAACTTACCCATAAATTATTTCATTTTTTAGTTTGTTATTACATTGAGGTACATCATATTTAGATACATTGCATCCCTTTCATGTGAAATCTTACGGAGTGTAGACATTAGCATTTTGGCCCCAATTCTCTCCTTTTAGGTGAAAAACCTAGAAGAGTTGGAGAACCTTTGGGTAACCAAAATCATTGTTTACATTTTGGTCAACCCAACTTTTGAAAAATTTTACTTATTATTTCAAGAGCATCCTAGGTTTCATTTGCATTAGCATTGCATTAGGTGTTGCATTGTTTAAAATTACATCCTAGGGTTTTGAAAATTGCATTAGTGAAAAGCTCATATAGCTTGCATTTTTTCATTGAAAACAACACAAATTCTGCATTTTCATACTATAGCTGCATATGTGCATCTGAAAGACATCAAATTGCATTCAAATTTTTTTAAAAATCATAATTAAATCCTCAAGGGACTAATTCGCCACACTGGGCGACTTAGTCCTTCTGCACATTTTGCACTATAATTTCTAGCATTTTCTGCATTTCATTTTTCTGCTATTACATTACTGTTATAGTTTCCAACATTTTTGTTATTAGCATTTTAGTCCTCCTTGTCTGCATTTCATTTTCACCCACCTTGCCTTTAGTAGCCTTTGTATGAGTGTTTAGTGCCCTTTTGATAATACTTTAGTGAGAAGAAGTTCACAACTCATGGCACCCTGTGATCGTACACTCGTTATGGACCTTGGGTTGTCTCGAGCTACTACTCTTGGTATTGACAATAGTGCATTAGGCATGGGCCCTACCTTTAGCAATATTGTGCCCTCCACTAATATGCAAATTGACACACAAAATGATCACATTCCACAAGACAAAGGCGTTAACATTCATGAGGATTTAGCACATTTGCAACAAGATTTGTGTCTTGAAAACATTTCAACCACTGTGATTCCTGCTATAGAAAATATACATCGCCTGATTGAAAGTGACGTAGACTTAAACATTATGAAACACATTACTGAGATATACAACAAACACATGCTCCTTCTACATCCCAACCAACAAACACTGTGGTAATTCAAGGAGGACTTAACACTCCTCCTTCCACAGTGGCATCCATACCTACCTATACCACTCCCCAAGTCACAACCACAATGCAACAGGTTAGTAATGTGATTCCTTCCTTGACTATTCTTGCTAGCATTCCCCATTCTTCTATGGCATTGAATTTTTTCTACTCTTCCACCATACCATCCATTAGCATTCCCTTCACTTTCCCTACCACTACATACACTCCATCACCACTTTTCCTTCCACCTCATACCACTTACACTGACCCTCTCATCTCACAACTTCTCCAAACTGTCTCCTCTATGAAAAAAACAAATATCCACCATCAACCAAAACCAAAATGGACCACCTACCTATTATGTTTGTAGTATCCCACTATCTTTAGATATCCTATGAACACTTATGCCACAATGAATAGAAATGCCTAGATTTGAGAAGTACTGAGGAAAGGGCGATCCTCCTAATCATGTTAATGCCTATACAACCTTGTGTAGTGACTTTTTCTTTGATGATAAACTATTGGCCAAACTATTTCCTAGGACTTTAAAAGACACTACCTTAGAATGGTTTTCATCCTTACCCAATAATTCAAATAGTTCATTCAATGAACTAGTTGATGCATTCATAATTCATTTTCAAGTGCATATGACTCCAAAGAATACATTGGATTATTTAATGAGATGTAAACAAAATGTGGATGAAAAAGTAACTGATTTCATCTCATGCTATCAGTCACTTTATGCCCAACTTGATGTTAAAATTCCTAATTCGTATTTTCATTGAAAATTTGCAAAGTCAAATCCAAGATAAATTGACCATGATGAAATTTCCCTCTTTCATGCACTTGTGCACAACCCTTTGTGATTATCACAATTCAGTTAGTAGTCGTGATGCAAAGTCCACTTCCAACCAAACTAAAAAATATGAACCTAGCACTTCCAATAGTTTGCAACCATTTCGAAAACCATT
>VDFB02060822.1:0-59703 GCA_007258455.2 Sequoia sempervirens
TGCTATAATATCCCCGAAATTACATGAGTAATTTGGAGGGAAAATGTTAACAGTGTTTTTAAACACCAAATCTGCATTTAAATAATAAAATAAAATAATAATATTAAATTTAAATTATTGAATAAATAACATTTAAATTTAAATTGAAATATCTTTCTCTGGCCGACTTTACCTTGGAGCATCTTTATATGGTGGACACCAGGCATTCGAGGACCATCACGAATATTGGACACATAGTCTTGTTAAGCGCAAGGGGTGTAGCTGCTCTGGCTTAAACACTCAGGTGCATGCGTAGCTACAATCCTGAGAGTATTTGTGTTAGCTTCTATCCATTTTCTCAGAGCTCACTAGTCGATTCGGGATTGCAGGAGGCAACAACTATAATACTGAGAGTTCATACATTTCCGTCCAGGCAGAGCCTGGGGCTCTGGCCGGAAATCATCTAGAAGCGATTTCCAGTGTTTGTTTATGGCTCTCAGGAGAACAACAATCGCACCCAGGTCATCAGTGAGGCAACAAATAAGAACAACGCCAGTCTTAAGACACGCGGGTGTCGCTTCACTCAGGCTGTGCCTGTCCGTCATCTTCCGGTGGCATCATCTCATTTGGGGGCTCGCGCCAACCACACCTTCACTCATCGATGCCCAGTCACCACTGCGGCTATTCTTCACGAGCTTGGGAAAACAAATACAATTCGTGCAAGCAGTACCGATTGTAATTGAATGTATCCATTTCTGTGAGATTTGAGACTGCACATTTATATATATATATATATTTTTTGAATTTTGATCCCGTCTGGTGTTGATCATCATTTCTGAATTACACACTTATTCTGACTGCCCAATGTTTCAGTTTCTGTGGAATTAAATTTTCGATTTCAAGTTTGAGATTGTCAATGCTTATAGGAGGAAATAGGCTTTCTATCAGTATTATTTAAAGAGATCTAACTAGACATCTTACAATTGCCACCATTAAATCTAGGTTGGAAAAAGAAGTGGCCAAGAAAAGAGAGTATAAAAGGGAGATTGAGCGCTTAAAGGAATACATCTAGCATTTAACCAGGCTGCTCAATCAAGGTGACCAATCAGCCCCTCCACTTCCAAACTCTTCATAGGAGCCAGTCAAAAATTTTGAAGAAGAGTTGACTATAGCCAGGGAAACCAAGGAATGGATGGCAGGAAAGCAAGAAGAGGCAATGGCATTCACAAAAAGTTGGCATATGTTTATGGGCAAACTTCCTCTTTGCTCTCACGAGTTGTGAACCTAGCAGAAGCATGGGACGGCCTCCAGGACATTCAAAGCAAAATTATCCCATGTCTTCGAGAAATAAAGGGAATTCCGAAGCAAAGATTGATTGATGAAGAGATCATTGCAGCAGGAGCAGCATACGATTTCAACAACTAGTATTGTGCATTGATTTCACGAGGAGAAGTCTTGGAAAGAGTGAAGGCAGATGGTGCTAAAATTGAAGAACAAGTAAGAGGAATCCAGAATAAAATTTTCCAAATGGCTGCGGATGTACTTGACAAAGACATTGTCCGAGAAAAACACTTGTAGTCGGAAAATTTAAAGGATAAAGTTCAAAGGATTTTCCCTACCACTGTCGGGCCAATCCTGAAAGAAAATTTGACTAAGGCATTCAGCTTCCTGACCGTCCGAGATACCTTCCTGCTGCATGAATCAGAATGGGTGATCGCCTTTGCAGAGTGTGCAGACAGTTTAGACTTGCTGGAATACAAAGTTAACACGCTGCCGAACATCACCATTGAGTAAGTCACCGCGATCGTGTCCAGGTTCATTGAACGCAATGCTATGGAAGTGGATAAGGACGCAACTCCCAGTGGATGACTTCTCTATAGGTAACTGATTGTTATTTGGGCAACCCTAATTAGGGTTTTGTTATTTTAAATCTGGGTCGTTAATCTTGAATTGATCTTGGCCATTCATTGTATTCAGGAAACTCTATATAAACCCCCCCCCCACTCTCTCATTTCATAATATGATTAGAGGAGATAGAGGATAGGAGATAGAGAATAGAGAATAAGAGAGAGTTCTATGAAATTGTTGCTGAAAACTATTTTGATAATAAAGTTCATAATGCATGAGATGCTTTGAATCCTTTCATTGTCAAATGGTTGCATGGTTGCATATTTCTCTTCCTCGTAGAGTAGATTCAAATTAGAATTTTATTTGAATGTATGTTAAGAGAATGATAGATTGATAGTAAAGATTAGTGAAACTTAGCTCATACTTTCTTTGAATGGATGATTTCATTCAATGCGTAAAGTTAGACTGAGCTTTTGATGTGGATGCTTCAATATTTACTTCGAATAATGTTGTTCTATTGATGGTGTTGTTCATAGTAAAGAAATCTTAAGCACAAATCCCCAGAAGATTGCACTTGCTTTGTGTAGTTGTCATTTAGCATGGCGAAGCAAAGTATTGTTTTTTTAGTTTCACTTAATCCTTACCGTCTCTTGATTTCATAGGAATAGTGTAGGATTTCTAAACCCTTACTCCTTTTTCACTTTTTTATCTAAAATCACAAAATTTCAAAAAAAATGATATAGCATTCAAGTCCTTGCTTTCTGAGTAACTTATTAGAGTAAATCCCTTTGTGTTACCGGCAAAATCACAACGTCCACAGAGCTTATCCACACCTAATTTACGAAACATTGGAATTGCCGTATGATCTTTCTTGCAATCTTAGCATACGAGGTAGTTTTTCAAGAGAGGATAGAGTGTCTTTGGATTCTTTATTCTAGAGTGCTTGTTGTGTCATAGAACACGCATCAACAGGAAGTTGCAAAATGATAGGTATAAAGTGGTACATGAGCTCATCTTATACAAGGGTGGGTGTATCTTGTACCAGGATCAAAGGTGAAGGAAAGAATCTCAAGGGCATGTCATGACACACCACTTACTGGTCATTCAGGTTACTACAAGACATACAAGCAATTAAGGGAACATTTTTCATGGAAATGTCTCAAAAATGATGTGATGAAGCATGGTAGGGAGTGTATGGTGTGCCAACAAAATCAAACAAAGCATGTTTTTCCAGCTGGGTTGTTGCAGCCCCTGCCCATTCCAAATCAGAAATGGGAGAGTATCTCCCTGGATTTTATTACGGGCCTCCCAAAGGTGCAAGGTAAGGACTATATCTATGTGGTGGTTGATAGGCTCGCTAAATATGCTCATTTTCATGCCATTTCTTCGGAGTACAGGGCTCCACAAGTTGTTGATCTATTCTTTAGGGAGATTTTTAAACTTCATGGGCTACCAAGGAACATTATAAGTGATAGGGACAGCAGATTTATCAGCATATTTGGCAAGAGCTTTTTCGGTTGACCAGCACGGAATTGACCACAATGGAATTGACCACAAGCACTAGCTATCATCCGCAAACCGATGGGCAAACAGAAATTTTGAACAAATGGATAGAGGGTTACTTGAGAACTATGTTATAGGACAACAAACAGCATGGATCAAATGGTTGCACCTTGGGGAGTATTGTTACAATTCTACCCATCACATGTCAATAGGTATGACACTCTTTAAAGCACTTTTATGGTTATGATGTTATTTCTTTCATGGATTTGATTCTTTCAGACAGTAGAGTACCAAGGGCTAAAGATTCAATTCAACAAATTTTGGATGTTGTGAAAGCACTCAAGGAAAACCTACAGCAGACCCAAAACCAGCAAAAGTTGTATGTTGATCGCCACCGAACTGAGAGAGTTTTTGAGGTGAGAGACATGGTATTTTTGAGGTTGCAGCCCTACAGACAATCTTCACTCAAAGGAAGCAAGGTGGAAAAGATGAAACCATGATTTTATGGTCCCTATCGAGTCATAAGGAAGATTGGCGAAAATGCTTGAGCTGGAACTCCTTGTGAACAACAAAATTCACAACGTTTTTCATGTGTCATGCTTGAAGAAGGCCCTGGGGCAGCAGGTCACTCCCTCTTTGGAGTTGCCTCCACTTGACA
The DNA here is from genome assembly GCA_007258455.2 of Sequoia sempervirens. Lineage (NCBI taxonomy): Eukaryota > Viridiplantae > Streptophyta > Pinopsida > Cupressales > Cupressaceae > Sequoia > Sequoia sempervirens. The sequence goes on from VDFB02060822.1 coordinate 3,989, forward strand.
ATGAAGGGAAGTTGGTTTTGGAGCCTGAATTGATATGAGGGAAAAGAAGTTAAGGAGGAGCAAGGTCATTCTGGAATATTTGGTGAAATGGAAAAGTCTTCCACTTGAAGACGCAACATGGGAAGGAATAAAGATTTTTGAGCATCCGAGTTTGAAATGGCTTGAGGGCAAGCCAATTCAGGAAGGAGGGACTGTCATGTCCCTATTAAAATAGGTCAACCACAGCCGACCTAAACAAGGTGTTTTTAAACACCACTCAATTAAATCTACTTAATAATGTATATGTTTTAAATAAATAAATATTAAAATTGATATATAAATTAAATTTTGAAATCAAATTTTGGCGCCTTGTTGGGTTACACGCCTCATGTGGAAGCATATATTTATGACCTTGTTGGGCGTTGAGGAGGATATGGCGGATTTGGAATATGTTCACAAACAGTGACACTATCAGGATGAAAACCCTGATTGGTGCAAGGTGGTTAGACAAAACCCTAACCCCTTCTTATTCCATTTTCGCTCCCATTCAGTAATTTCTTTATCTTAATGCATTCCTACGCAGGTCTAGGCAATTGTGGACAAATTCTGAGTGACGGTTGAGAGCAGAACCAGGCCACTATGGAGGGAACTGCTGTGAAGACTTAGGTGCACTTCATTCAAGGACAAGAGCAGACTGTAAGGGGTGTGTCCAGGTTGTAGAATATTATGGGCTAAACCAGGCGGGCCCTGAGTGAACAAATGTTCAGAATTCTTGGGAGTCAGGGAACTATAGAGGTGGCCGATTGAGGGTTCCACGCCCTTAATCCTAAGTGATTGTAAAAGGTGAACGTTGTCTTTCCTAGGCAACTGGACTGCTGTTCCAGATCAGATCTTCAAAATATCCAGATTATTTTGATTACAGAATTTCATTACCAGCAGCAAGTAATTTTTTATTTTCTTGGCTCAGACCTATGGTTACTTCTGAAACAATTTATCTTCAATTTTCTTGCAGTTAAGAAGAAGATTTTGGTGATGTTGTTCCCTTGCATGAAACTGAAAATAAACTCAATAGTCATTATTGTTGTCAAGCATTGGTGTTCAGTTTTTATCCTAATATCAGATCTACAGATCAAATTGTGAGGTATACCTAATCAGATCTGATTACACAAATATATATATATATATACAAACTCTAGGATATTACAGCTCACACCCAAGGATGAAAACCCTTCCTGTTTCTAAGATTTGAGAGGACAAAATCTCTCTTGAACTTCCATTTCTGAGGTGAGGACAAAAAACCTTGCCTCTAGCATTGACAATTCTATTTCAAGGGTTGCATAGTGTACTTTTTGAAGGATTGTGCAACATTTTTCAGGATTTTGTAGCATATCAATCAACATTCACCCCAGCACCATAAGGAGGAGGATAGTAGTCATCAAAAATTGGCAGGCTTCAAGGCAGAAATCTTCAATTAGAGGTCAAATTTGAAGTTAACCAACCTGCAACACATTTCTCGGAGGTCCATACAGTCTTAGGTAGAGCCATACAAGGTCAAAGGTGCAAGAAAAATGTAGAAAAAATCAGAAATTTGCCAATCAGCCAGTACAGATCAGCAAACACCTACAGCAATTAGAAAACCAGAATTTTGGAGGCTGCCGTAAATCTGACACCCTTCAGAAGCCATTCGTACATGGTTTCAGACCTGACCATACACCTATACTAGGTTGTATACGCCTCCTGTGAGTTCAAAAAAAGCCCAGAAATTCGGCTGAGTATTGTAATTGATGATATAGATTTTTGGGAATAAAATCATATTATTTTGAAAATAGATTTGGTGTCTTTCAGCCACCTAGGGTTTACTATAAATTCTGATTTTTGGTGGCAGATTGGGGTTTAATTTTAAATTGATATTTCGATGAATGTAAGCATGAAGGAGGTGTATGAGCTTTGCTAGGGTTTTGTGTTTTCTGCGGTCACCCTTGGCCCCTTTTGCGTCATACTGCGCATCCTACGCAGGAAGCCCTCTTTTCTTGTGTGTACGGCCGCATTTACTGCCCTTTTTTTGTTTTAATATGCCTTCAACCGGCTCTAACCCAGCAGTTTTTGCTGGTGTTAGCGGTTCGATGGCAATAATCAATGGCTCCTCCTCCGAACAAACGTCCCCGGAAATTTGTTCCAAAAGTCTTTAATGAGGTAAGTGCTCTGATTCACCAGCTGATGTGGTTTTGCCTTTACCAGATTTTGATACTGCCTGTCAATGGCTTGAGCAATACACCCTTGTTGGGTATTTTGTTGGGAGAACTCCCCCTGAAAGTGTGCTTAAAGATTGGGTTAACAAGGCTTGGGTCCCTCATGGGGTCCACCTTGATATGGTCCAAAATTTAACCAAGGGTTTCTTTTTGTTTCACTTTGCGGAGGTCAATCATGTGCAGGCTATCTTAGGCCATGGGCCCTGGTATGTCTGGTCTTCTCTGTTAGTTTTTCAGGCATGGACCCGTGACTTTGCTGTCTCGGATGACACCAAGTTGCGGGTCCCGATCTGGATTGAATTCCCTAGTCTACCCTTGCCTTGTGTGCCTTTTTTGAATAGTATAGCTTCCTCACTGGGGAGGGTTATTTGCATTGAGCCAGATAGGTTCTTTCAGGCCTGACCCCAAAAGAGGGCTTGTGTGGAAGTGGACCTTTCCAAAGATTTAAAAGACTCCATTGACATCCAAATTGGAGCTCTTCGCCACACCCAAAAGGTCACATATTTTAATTTGCCCAACACATGCTATAGGTGTCAATCAGCGGACCACAAGATCAAGGACTGCCCTTTAGCAGTGCCTCGTACACCTTCTCTGCCACGAGATGCTGAAAAGCCTCATTCAGCGGCTGCATCTGCTGCCAAACCTGATGCAAAATGGACTACGGTTACGAACCGAAAGAATAAGTCCACTGGTTCTGGATCGGGTCCTGTGACCTCTGAGCCAGTGAAAGATGTTTCAAACCCTTCTGTGAAGGGGAAAGAAGCTCCGGTTGGAGCTGATTATGTCTCACAATAGCCTAGGCCAAAGGCTACGCCTCGGCCGACTGCTATCATGTTAACACAGCCGAATGTGTCTTCTCCTGTGATAGGAGCTCACAGGTGTTCTCGCAACCCTTCCCCTCCTAGGGAAGAAGGGGAATATGTTGATGAAAAACAGAGGATGTCCTCTCCATCCATCCAGATTGGATCAGTTCCACCAGAATTTTTACAGAATCGTTTCTCTTCTCTGAATGAAGAGGAATCGGGTTTCAAAAACATGGAGGAGTTTCACTCATGAAGTTCCTTTCATGGAATGTTCGAGGTCTGACAGACCTCGAACATTAGTATTTTTTCAGGGATACCTTGTGTAAGTAATCTGGTGTTGAAGTGCTTTGTCTCCAAGAAGTTAAAATTTCTGGTTTTTTGCTTGCTACGGCTTGTCGCTATAGTTGGCCAGCCAGTAAAATGTTTTGTACTACCCATGATGCTGGGTGTGGCGGAGTTGTCACCCTTTTGGCCCCACAGTGGCACTCTTCTATGGTCGACCACGGGTCTGATCCCACTCATCGGCTCATCTGGATCCTTCTCAACATTGATAATCATTCCTTTGGGATTATTAATGTCTATGCTTCTAATGATGCTGTGAAACGCTCTTTACTCTGGCGTTGGATTGTTGATTCTTTACCAGTTGCTACCTGGTTACTCTGTAGGGACTTCAATATGGTAAAAATGGCGTCTGACAAAGATGGCACTTTGCCATTCAGATGGACAGCTGGGGAAAGGGAGGCATGGTTTTACATGCACAATAAATTGGGGATTTTTGATCCCAATATTGGCCACCACCATTCTCATTCTCTCTGGCACACTTGGTGCAATTACAAAGCCGATTCTGACAGAATATTTAAGCGCCTTGATCGTGCCATGATCTCGGCGCAATCTTTTTTCTCATTTGACAGCTCCTCTCTCTCGGTTAAGCCGTTAGTGGATGTGACTTTGTCAAACCACTTCCCCATTTCTTTTTGCATTGAATGGGAGACTCGACAGCCTAATACGTGTAAAACTCAATTTTTTTTAAACACGTCTTTACTCTGCCACAAACCTACCCTGGCCCACATTCGCAGAGTCTGGAATTTGGAGTGCAGACCAGCTCATCATATAGACTGGATTTCTTGGTGGAATGAGGCTATCATCTGCATGGCTAGATTTTTGCGCATTTATGGGCGCCAGTTGGCTATTTTTTGCCAGCGGTCTTATGAGGCTACCACTGTTGACCTCCGTGCTACTTCTGAGGCTTTGGCGGCCAGCCCCTTTTCTCCGCATTACAAGTCAGGTTGTCGGAATTAAGGCACAAGAAACAAATTGCTGACAGCTATGCTGCTAGAGGAGCGCAAATCAAAGCACAGTTACATTGGCTAAAAGTTGGTGATCGTGCCTCCAAAGAGCTTTTTTTGGCTTTGCGTCCCAGGCACTCATCCCTGGGCATTAAAAAAATCAAAGATGGCATTCAGGTGCTTTCTAAGCTACCTGACATTCTCCAGGCCTTTGTGTGTCATTATGAGCAAGTCTTCACTGCACAGGAAGTCACACCTGTGCGACAGCAAGCCCTTCAGGATTGCCTTGCTGTTGTGCCAAATAAGCTTTCTTCAGCGCAGAAATTTTTTTGTGATCAACTATTATCAATTGATGATCTCAAAGAGGCTGTCTACTCCATGGCTGATGACAAAGCCCCGGGAATTGATGGATTCCCTTGTGAATTCTACAAAGCCATGTGGGACTATATTGGGCATGATCTGCATCAAGTTTACTTAGAAGCTTTTCATTCTAATTCTCTAGGTAACTTAATTAATAAAGGTAACATAAAATTCATACCTAAATCGGGTGACCCAGAAGACATTTGCAACCGGAGACCTATCACGCTTCTTAATGTCTCCTACAAGATTATCGCCAAGGCTTTGGCTCTTAAAATCCGCCATCTTCTACCTCAGATTGTGCGCCCGGAACAAACTGGGTTTATCAAATCCAGATTTATTTTGGATAATATTATCATTGTTTGGGAAGGCATGGAATGGGCCAGACGCTCAAACCAAAAAGCTGTGTTCATTAAGATTGACTTTGCCAAGGCATATGATCGCATTGAATGGCCGTTTATTCTTGCTATGCTGCAAGCCTTGGGTTTTGGGCCCAATTTCATTCAATCTGTTTGAATGCTCTTTGCAGATGCCTCAGCTTGTATCACCATCAATGGTCGTCAATCCTCTGCCTTTGGACTCTTTCGTTCCATTCGGCAAGGGTGCCCACTAGCCCCCTCCTTATATGTGCTTGCAGCCGAGGGTTTTGGTTACCTTTTGGCCAATGCAGTTTCCCAACGGCGGGTCAAGGGAATTTCTCTGCCCAACTCTCAGGCTCAGCTTGTTAATGGCCATTTTGCTGATGACTCATTCCTCACCCTTCTGGAGGACGAAGACTCCATTGCGGCGGCTCTTGAGTGTCTTAACACCTTTTGTCTTGCTTTCGGCTCTGCCATCCAGTGGCATAAAACTTTGTGTTACCGACAATCTATCTTGCCCTCTCCACTGTGGCTGCAACAGTATGGATGGAAGTGGATTGGGCCTAGTGAAGTTTTTCAGTTTCTGGGCATTCCCTTTGCTTTTCAGGCGTCTCCGGCTGAGCTTTGGCAAGCCGTGCTCTCCAGAGTTAAACAAAAGCTTGCTTATTGGGTTACCAAGCCCCTCTCTTTAGCAGGGAAATTCCAGGTGTGTTCCAAAATTATGGCGGCCACCCATGTTTATTATTCTTCTTGCTGGGCCCCCCTCCAAAACTGCCTATGGCAAGCTTGAGAAGCTGCTTCGTGACTTTCTCTGGGCCTCCTTTGAATCTCACAAAGGGTTTCATCGTGTTGCTTGGGAATTTTGTTGCCTTCCCAGAGACTCGGGAGGTCTCGGGTTGTTGTCTACTGAACGGCAAGGGACTGCTCTGTGTGTTCAATGGATTATCCGTGCCCTTACTGGGGACGAGGCCTGGAAAATTCTTCTCAGGCATAGTATTCAATCCGGCTTCCCTATTCATAGACCTGCCTGGAAGGGGATTGGCTTTCAAACCCTTCTGGTCATGGATGAATCAATCCAGATTGTTGGGACTTTTGTGGCCAAAAGCATCTGGCGAGCCTGGGAAGCTGTCAAACCCTGGCTTCGTTGGGCTGGCTCTGGTTTTCGAGATGGGCTCTCTTTCAACCAGCACAATATTTGGTAGTCGCCTCTTTTTGCTAGCAATGGTCAGCCGTTGGCTAAGTCACCTGGGCTTAAGGTGCTCAGGTTTCACAAAAAGGGTATCCAGACCCTGCAACAAATCTTTTCCAAACCCACCATGCGTATTATGTCGTGGGAAGTTTTTTGTGCCCAGTACAGACTTCATAACCAAGACCGTGCTACTTATGATGGTCTGGTGAATGCCATTCCTACTGAAATGCTTCATAAGGTTGAAATTCGTGGGACCAAACCTTGGTGGAAAGACTGGAAGTGGTATCCAGACACCCCTTTCAGGAACTACAAGCCTCGGCTTGGTTATAGGTGGCTCTCACCACATTTTCCTATGATTCAGAGCTTGAACCAGAGGTGGCTTCTTCAATCTCCCGCTCATGTCTGGCGTAAAAGATTTGCTGCCACTTGGTCTGCAAGTGTTGAGTCGAAACTTGCCCACTTTGCCTGGTGTATTCTTTTCCAGGGCTTGCATGTGGGCTCTCAGCTGATTCACCTGGGGGTCCGGGACTCTCGTTGCCCTTTTTGTGGGCAAGTTGAGAATTTTAAGCATCTTTTCTAGTTTTGTCCCAAAGCTCAGCAGCTTTGAACTTGGATTTATGACTTTTCTCGGCCCTTTCGACCAGAACCTTGTTCCTGGCATATGGTGTTGCTAGGAGATTCTCCTAGATTTCCTACAAAATTCACCCAACTTTGGCACACTTTCAGGGTGGAAATTCTCTTCAATATTTGGAAAGACAGAAATGCTTGCATTTTCTCACATACTCAAATGGACATTCATGTATCTTTATATGCTAAAGCTATGATTTGCTCTAATGTGCTTTTACAAGTTCAAGTGCAAGCTAACAAAGTTGCACTTAAGGTTGCTCACCTCCAGGTTCTCCTAGACCACTGGGGTAATGCCCCTTGTACTGTTGCTCGGGTCCCTACTTCGCCCACCTCTTCCCGCGACCAGTCGCCCTCCAGGGGCCGGCAGCGAAGTGGCTCTGCGCATCCCTATTCACAGCCCCCGCCTCGACGGGATTCTTGCACTCCTCTGCAAAACCGTTCTCGTCCGCCGCGGGCTAGCTAGGGGTGGCCTTCTGGCGGTGCTTCGAGGAGCGGAAATGGTGGTTCCAGGTGGCCCTCTGATGATCCTCCTGCTTCTGGCTCCGGTTGGTCAGTCACTGGTAAAACGTTCCCGCGTCTGGCGCTTGCAATCTCACCCTGGCGTGAGGAAGAAGATAAAGAGAAAAAAGATGCTGATAATGGTTGAGTCCTCCTGACGTCACTCCAGACCCCGCTGATATATGGGGAAAAATTTTGGATGACAGAGACCCTCCTGGCTCTACTGGCACTGCTCTGGCCGCTTAATGGCCTTTTTATCTACTTTGTAATTTTGGACTTTTGGGCTTAGCCCATGTGATCTGTTAATTTTTTGAGCGTTACCATTTGACTCTTGGGGTGTGCCTTTCTACCACCCACCCTTTTTTTGTGAATATGTATCTTTATATTTGAATTAATATAGATAGCTGCCTATTCATCAAAAAAAAAAATTAACCATCAGAATCATGCATTGGCTATATATTTCATTTATTTAAGCTACCGTAGGTTTTAAGGCTTAAGCCTTGATCTTGCTTGGGGACATTACACATCCATTGGATTCTTGTTATTTTGTGTTGTTGCTTTTGCCCTTGAGGTTGACCAAATGGACTTGAAGATAGCTTTCCTACGTGGTGTCTTGGAGGAAGATATCTCTCTATGTCACAATTAGTGCACCATATTGAGAAAGATAAGAAAAAGTTGGTTTGTCAATTGAAGAAATCCCTATTCACCTCCTAGAATGGGGTACTAGAAGTTTGATTCATATGTTTTGGGGTTGGTGTAAATAGGTATTTTTCTTAACTAGTTATTGGTGGAGTCCTATTTACATGTTAAGTCCACTTAGATCCTAAGCATATTTCTAGAAGCTTTAAGTTGTTTAGATAAGGTTTTAGCTTTTTAGCTTTTATTAAATATTAGTGTCCTAGGTCAGTTAATGATGACTTGTGTCATTTAATGATGACTCGTGTCATTTAATAATGACACAAGTCATTTAATGTTTTGGCATTTGGTACTTCATCACATCTTGTCTATATAAGCAAGGTCCCTGTACACTTTTATAACATACCTCATCATCATATTTGATAGATCTTAATATCAAGCAAGCTCATTTCTTGCATACTTCTTGTAAAAAGTCTTCATTGTTTTTGCATGTGGTCTTGGGATAGAGCTAATTTTCAGCTCCTAGTATTTTGTGCTCTTGCTTTTGGCTTTGAGGTTGACCAAATGGATTTAAAGATAGCTTCCCTACGTGATGACTTGGAGGAAGAGATCTATATATCACAACCAGTGCACTATATTGAGAATGATAAGAAAAAGTTGGTTCATCAATTGAAGAAATCCCTATTCGCTGTCATGTCCCCGAAATAGCAACACTATAAAACCCAAGTATTGAAATGCAAATATGAAATAAATAAATAAAATAAATAGCAATATGAATATTAAAAATATAAATAATTTCAATATTATTATAATTATAGTCATTATAATATAATACCATAAATACTAAAATATATAAAACCAATATAAAAATAAATATATTAAGAAACAATATATATATAATATATTAATGGGAATTAAAGTGCAGCGATTATTAGAAGATTACAAAGGCAGCGATTTTAGAAGAATTCAGCCATATAAAAAAAAACATAAGACAAAATAGGGTAGGGACAAATTGAATAAGACAAGAACCAAGGCAGCAGTTATAATTTTATGAGGGCAGCATTCATATTAATTGCATGTCATAAGGAGGTCATGGGCTTGTTAAAGATCGCAGCCTCGAATAGGGTGAAAAAATGTTAATAACAGCGATCCCAAACAAAGGGATTTAATTAAATTAAATTAAAGGAGTTTGGGCCACGATGGGGTGTGACCCTTGTAAAGGGCAGAAATATGAAGGGGTATGACTCCCTCCACTGAGGGGGATATAAAGAGAGTAAATATCAATCCATTGGTAGAAGAAAATAAAAGCAGCAGATTTCTATTCATGAGGAGTGTATGGGGCCTGGGCAAATAAGGATAGAGAGTAGAATATCATTTGGAACCTGAGATGGTCCAGTAAGAGGTATATGAAGGCAAATGATAAATCAACAAAAAGGGGAGTAAGTTCCATATAATTACATATAAATATATACATTCATATAAAGTGATTATTAAAGTAATATATATATATACACAATTATGCAATAATGATGCTTGCAACAATTAATGAGCCTTATAAGTTGTTATGTTTCTTTAATATGAATATGAATAATAGATTCTTATGCACTTGATTTACACTAACAATATCCTCTGAATATTAAGGACAGATCAAACAGGAAATAAGGGCATCGATTGAAGGAGAAGAATATTCAGACCAGCGATCATCCATAGGGATAGATTAAATAAAAGGAAATAGAGGTCTGCACCCTCTAAACTGGAAATAATTGACAAATTGACATGAGCACAGCAGTTTGATTTCTTGAATCGGTGGTTTGAAATCTGATTTACAATAATGTAGTTGTAGCACAATTTAATATATGCGATTGTGATTGTTTGATTGGAAGATCAAGGTACTAATGATGCATTGCTGTTATGACTGTTTCCTTATATCAGTGAATATGATTAAATATTTGCTTGCCACATGTCTTGAATGTTTTAGCCATGATAGAGGAGGTTGAGATTACAAGAGGGGAACGGTGATGAGGCACTCTCCTAGGTACGCCACCTCAAGGTGGGGGGACCAAGTAGTCCCAAAATGGGAGATCAAGTAGTCCCAATAAGGCCAAGGGGGTACCAAGGGTACAGCGCTTTGGGCTTAGGAGAGATGGCATTTTCAGGGCACCCATTGTAATCTCACCCCTCCGTCACAGTGAATCAACACAAGAGGTCAAACCATAGAGAGAGGGAAACAGTTGGCAAGATGAGGGGATAACGGAAAGTGGACGCCTCCTAGGTAGACCACCTCATATGGATGGCATTGGCCACATGAGGCCAAGGGGGATGGTATATCCGCTCTTGGGCCTAGGGTAGAAGGGTCCTAGACACCCCATCAAGTCACGTTCTCCCATGCTCTCCTATGGTTGAGCCCTTGAAGGATATTAAATGCTTTGTGATTGAATTAGTAATTTGGCCATGAGTTTACTAATATTTAATTATGATAATCAGCTAATTAGTATTATTCTATGCTCCACGGAGTTTCAGGGACGGGGATGGTAGGCGACGGCGAGACGAGTTTTTAGTATGGGGGTGTTTTTGGGCCATTTTTTAGGGGACGGCAAGGGACGACTGATAAAAAGTAGGGAAATTTTAAAAGTATAGAGAAATTTCAAATATTCATATCATAACATTGATAAAGCATTCATCATAGACATTGTAAAAGATTAATACATAACATTAGACTTGAATTGAGATTTCACATGAGAATCAACAAACAAATTAACAAAATTCAAATGCTTTCACTATCAATGTGCATACATATTAAATAAGAATTATAACAAAATGTCCAAGGGCTCCAAGTTTCAACTATAAAATGACAAAAACATAAAAAATATATGGCTGTCCCTAATCAGCAAATGCAATTGGCAAGTTAGTATCAAAATTGGAGCTCAAGTTTGACTCACCGTCAAATGCAACAGCGGGTGGAAGTTTCCAAGGAGTCCCCGAAACGTTTCCGGGACAGGGACAAGGGTACTAGGGTAGGGGACGAGTCCCCGTGGAGCACTGGTATTATTGTGATAAGTGGTTATAATCTGCTAATCAGTGTGATTGTGGATTTAAATGGTTTCTAATTTGTGTGCAGGGCTTCAATCAGGTGAAACGTATTCTCTAACCCATTTGTTTATTTGAAAATTAAGCATTTAGGGCAAATTTAGGGCATTCCCAATTAGGGAACATTTCATTCACCTCCTAGAATGTGGTACTGGAAGTTTGATTCATATGTTTTGGCGTTGAGATTTATCAAATTTGAATTTGATCGTTGTGTTTATTACAAACAAGATAGTGATCATTTTATTATTATCACTTTGTATGTCAATGATATGTTGTTATTTGGTAGCAATAAGGGTGTGATTAGGAGATTGAAAACTCAGCTTTCTTTACAATTTGAAATGAAAGATTTAAGAGCTGTTAAGTTTATCTTAGGGATGGAGATTAGATAAGATAGAGCTAACAGGAACCTTTGGTTGGATCAAATGAAGCATGTTGAGTCTATTCTGTAGTGCTTTAGCATGGCCAATAGCAAGCCAATGAGTACTCTTGTTTTTGTGAAAACAGAGCTTTAAATTGAGCAGTGTCCTTCAACATCTAGAGAGATGGAAGACATGAATTTTGTACCTTACATTAGTGCAATTGGAAGCCTTATGTATGCTATAGTCTACACCAGACCCAAAACTACCCAAGTAGTGGGAGTCTTGAGTCATTTCATGGCTAATCCTAGATAGGATTATTGGGTAGCAATGAAGAGGGTCTTCAAATGTTTGTGAGGTATATTTGAGTACTCTATATGTTATTAGGAAGTTAATGCCTCATGGAACTACAACACCTAGTGGATATTCAAGGATATAAGGATTCAAATTGGGCAAGAGATGTCTATAGAAGGTGATCTACAATGGCTCTGTGTTTAGCCTAATTAGTGGTGCACTAAGTTGGATGAGTAAGCAACAAGTTGTGGTTGCTTTATCCACTACAAAGGCAGAGTATATGGCAGCTACTCGTGCTTGTAAAGAGGCTAGGTAGAGTATATAGCAGCTATTCGTGCGTGTAAGGAGGCAATTTGGCTTTAGAGAATATGTTTGAATGTTGGCCTAAGTCAAAAAGCAGTTAGAGTTCACTATGATGATCAAAGTGCAATCACTTTTGCAAAGAACCCAACCTTTCACCTGTCGACTGTTGAAATTATGTGAACAGATTAAATGCACAGAAAATTAATTCAAAATCAGACAAAATAACACAGCATATACCCTGGGAAAACCCTCCTCTTGAGGGAGAAAAACCCAGCAACAAAGATCTCTCTTATATTGATGCATCAGAAGCAATTTTACAAATAACAATGAGGTCTAACACAAGACCGATATCAGGTAATGAAGAATGACAGAGAACAAATTCTAGATCACACCTGGAAATATCAGAACACAGATCTGATAATGTTCAATCTGCACTGAGAGATCTTCAAACCATGCACTGAATTCGCACAACACTGAATGTTCTTCAATCTTGGATTCACACAACACTGTGAATGTTCTCCCTTGTAATATTGTATTCGCACTTGAATCATAGACAAATTCGCATATAGTCATCAGCTGAGTTCGCACTGTCATGAAGCTTTGCACTGGAAAGTCTTCGAACTGTATGATCTTCACACTTCATAAAGTTCGCACTGATTAGAGTCATAGCGCTGTATATATTTTCCCTGTATCTTGAATTCGCTCTTCACTTAATATATTCGCACCTGAAGATATATTCTCCCTTGAAGACACAGAACAGAAATAACCGAACTCTGCTGGCTCCTTACAATGGGCGAGTCAAGGCGTATATATACAGGTTAGGGAGGCCGCACCTCCTCATCTCATAATGTCGGCCCAAGATAAAATGTTATTTTCATGACACAAAGGAAGTCGGCCAGATATATATTCATAAAGAATGTAAATTAGGTCGGCCTCAATAACTATTAAAATGTCTTCTAATAAATGACCAAGATGAATTCATATTCTCTCATGTCGGCCATAATGAATAATACAAGATAATAAATATAAATTGAATAGCCAACGGCTATCATCCAATTTATGCTACCAAGAAGGAGCTGAGCTGGAAGGAGCTACCGAAGCTGCTATATCATTAACATCGACAAGGCACACTAAGGTATAGTATCATTGTGTGTATGACATGAAGGAGGATGGCAGGGTGTTGTTGGAGAAAGTTGAACTTTGGAAAATGTTGCAAATGCACCTTCAAAGCCAATGAGCACATAGAAATTCAAATTGTGTAATGAGTCTATGGGCCTAACAAGCCCTAGTAGGTAGTTTATGTTTGATGCAGGTTGCCCTTTGCTTTTGCAAGGTATATATCAAGTAGGAGAATGTTGGGATAAGTATCATACACCTTGCACTCCTAATGTTCACATTGATTAATTATTTTGTATTTAGTTATTGTGCACCCACATATTTGGGGCAGCCCACTTGAAGTGGCACTATGTGTCAGTTGTAGTTTCAAATTTAGGAATTGTAAGTCTCACTTATTGTCGTGTAAGTTGTTAAATGCAACTATGACAACTTGTAAGGTGTCTAAGAGTTGGCATTATAGAAAACCCATGATGAAAGGGAGTTAACTATGAACTAGGAGAAAATCATGGAGCATATTTCCAAAAAAATAGGATAAGACCAAATGAAGTGCCCAAGTTGGCAGTAATAGTTCCTATTTTACCATCAGTTAACATGTTTTTGGGCATTGGGATTTTGTGCATGGATCAATTTAGCCCATGGTTTCAAGCAAATGGTTTTAAAAAGGAAAATGGAGCACACAAGTTGGAAATAACAATTTCTATTTTATTGTCAGTTAACATTTTTTTCGGCATTGGATTTTTGTGCATGGATTTGAGCACCTAATTTAGCCATTGGTTTCTAGCACATGGTTTAAAAAATCACTAATGGTTTGTGGTTTTGTCTTGACTACATATTGAGTACTTAGGATGGAGGTATTGTGAATGTAATTGCAGGTATTGTTATGCCGCTACAATATCTCCAGAATTGTATGTTGGTGTGATCTTCTGTGAAGACTTGAGACTGGTTGTATTGTAGCAGAGTTTACTGATAATATATTGGTTTGAGATTTGGCAGCTAGGTTTTTTCTGAAATGGCTTTCCCAAGGTTTACAATGTGTCATCTATGTATTATTATTGTTTCTTGTTTAAAAACTGTATAATGTTCTTTACTGCACTACTCTCCTCATAGACTAATGAGGTATGCTTTATCCGGCTTCCTTTTCATTTTTTTCTTGTCATGGAAACATGCATGCATACATACAAACAAGGGAGCAATCCATATTATAATTTTTTAATCCCACTTTATTTTTGTTACTAACCAATATTTGTTATGATGCCTGAGTCCAAAGCTCAGCTGCAGAAAAATTCTCCAGCGATGGATATGCACCAGTTGATGAAAGCCACACAACTCTAGTGACCTGGGTATGACATCCAGTGCCAGGAGGAATCACGCCAGCCATGTGAAAGTAAAGTCCAATAGGCTTGCCTCTGCTTACCTAGCACAAGGATTTACTTTACCCAGTTGGGTATCACCTTGTACAAATAATTAGGTATAGGTGTTGATCTCATGACCTCCCCTGCACACATTAATGCCTTTACCATGCAATCAGATTTTGTTAATCACCAAAAGTTGCTACAAGTGTACAATTAGTTTACACCATATTGAATTTGACTTTTCCTATACATGGCCCAAGTTAGGGCAATAAGTTAGGTTTTCCCAGTTTGTTAAGACCAATATCTCAAAGGCAAATCAAAACGCTCCTAACTTGCTGGCATGAGCCATTTAACCTGAATTGGGAAATGGTATAACCAAGATGATATATTTCCTATCAATTTTCTGTCGTATCTACTAAAGCATGTCTAACAACTTTTTTAAGATTTCCCAACTTGTTACAATTCCTAGCTTTCAATCCATGACATCGGAGGCAGTTACATATATTGTTTTGCTGACTTTCATAGAGAGGAATGTGATGCTTTGTAAATTATACTAATGCCTTTCCTTATGTTATTGTAAGAGTCGTCATATTACAATGTCACTCATCCCTAAGCTAGTTCTCATTTATAAAGCGATATAGCTAATTAAGCATCATTAGTTTCCAAAAGAGTTGTTGCCTGGAGACAGCCTCTATCAAGTGAGAGGAACGTAAATTATTGCCCATTCACCTCATTCACAGTTTGACTTATTGGAACTACAAAGTAAAACTGGTACACAGACACTGCCGAAGACAGAAAAGGAATGAAGAATTCCCCCCATCGACAGCTAACCGATTCCCCATTCATCCTATTCGCAGATTTCATGTGCTATTATCTCTCTTCGCCTCGCCTCCACCAATTATACAATTCCTTACATGTTTTCTTTGGATTCAACACAAGCGCATAAAAAATTTCACATTGAAAGATAGAAAGAAATCTCTAATCTAACCTTTGACGGGGATTCTTGTTTTCCAACAACAGCAGCCTGAACAGATAATGCTCGACTCCTGGTTCCTTGTCTGCCAGCTCCATAGGACCTGCAACTTACTGACTTCGAACAAGGAAATGCTACCCCATTGCCACTCAACATTCCAACTCCAGAATGCTGCATATTTCTGTACATTGGCTGATGACCCAAGTGCCAAAGCGCCACTTTCTGGGCACCGAAGCATAAGGATGTCATTTTTTCAGTAGGACAGAGAAATTCGGGTGAATCAATCTGAATGAACAGAGACCCAAGTGCTCATGGATCTTTAAATAACAACTTTGAACTCGTGATATTTTTGCCTCCAGTCAAAGGCATTTTTCATTGACTAGACTCCATCACAGCCATGCCTCCGAAGGAATTGGTAGTTGCGAACTATAGCATTACGAGGTGATTTTTTGGCCACTATAATTCTTCTCATTTGCACATTTAAGTAACTAGTATAGTTATCTTAAATAGTCGATCTAAAACAAATAACAGATAGGAAAGTTTATAATTACTATATTATTAGTATAGCTATTTTAAATACGACTGGGTATCTAAATAAAATTAGTATTTTGTTGTAGAATAAATTCTGATTTTGATTTTTTATATTTAAGACAGTTTATTTATTATATTTTTATTTATTTAGAATACAAATATGTTTTCAATCTGAATTTATTATTATTTCTTTTTATTTTTAATTAGAATACAAATATGTTTTCAATCTGAATTTATTATTATTATTATTTTTATTTATTTTTTATTTAATTTTTTTATTTGATAAATAATTCTTAAATAAATAAAATTAGTATAGATATCTTAAATATATTTATTTAGAAATATTTGTTTGAAGTTATTTTCAAAACGTTATGTTTATTATTAACTAACAGTTGCATTTAAAGAAGGTTCAGGGATTACGCTCATAGAAAACTATATGTATGTTAATATGTTAGAGAGTATGTGTTTGTGCATGGATGGCTGCAAATTCTAGTTGTATGTGGTTGGATTAAACAGCTAATAATAAGTGCTAAATAATGGGATGAAATAGACTTAGAAAAATCTAGATTTTTTCCTTAAAAGAATTAAGTATTAAAGAAAGTTGCCATCAAATTGACAAAAAACCTTGTAAATGGAAATAGAATGTTCTCATTCAGTTGTCAAATCTTTATATATATATATATATATATATATATATATCTGGCTTTTATGTGATAAGAATAGAATGTTCTCATTCAGTTGTCAAATCAGTATTTATCTGGCTTTTATGTGATAAGTGAGATTTTTGAGGCTTTTACCATTAAACGCAATTGATTTACCATTAAATGACAGTTAAAACTTATTTTTGACACTCAATAGTGGTTTGCAAGCATAAGACTTGGTTCAGGTGTAACATCCCGCTACGCAAACCCCGAAGGGTAAGAGCCAAAAGAGGACGAGATAAAAAAAAAATTACATAAAGGATAACTTACACAAAAAGTAGATTACAATACAATATAACAATCACAAACATAGCCAAGCATGGCCGATTATAACCCCAAGGAGAGGACTAAACCATCCTCTAGAGAAAAATCCAAATAGAACAAGTATATGAGCTCCAGGGAAGATGCTCCGGAACCTTAGCAGCGCTGCTCCGGAACTTGCAGAGCTGCTCTAGAACCTTAGCAGTGCTGCTCCGAAACTTGCAGAGCTGCTCCAGAACCTACAATGCTGCTCCGGAACTTGCAGCTCGGCGTCAGAACTTCCAGCTCGCCGCTGGAACTTCCAGCTCGGCGTCGGAACCTCTGGCAGTGCTGCTCCGGAACTTTAAGCTCTGCTCTGGAACCCTTGGCAGCGCTGCTCCGGAACTTGGGCAGCAATCACATAGACCAAAAAAATAGGAAGCGGCGATGCTCCGGAACTTTTGTAGCCACAACACAAGACATTAACAAAGGGCGGCAATGCTCTGGAACCTTTGCAACCGTGACACAAGGCATTAACAAAGGGCGGCGATGCTCCGGAACCTTTGCAACCGCGACACAAGGCATTAACAAAGGGCGGCGATGCTCTGAAACCTTTGCAACCGTGGCACAAGGCATTAACCAAGGGCGGCATTGCTCTAGAACCTTTGCAGCCTATAACATGAAGGTAAAATACAACCCAAACTCTGATTTTTGCATGGAAAAACATTGAAGGAAGACCATTAAGATCATCAAAATACCAGCAAGTCCGATACCAACATCGAAACTTGTAACCCAAATATAAACATCACATATCTTCTCATTAAATTAATGATTTATTTTTATTTTTTTCAAGAGAGTACAATGTGCATAAAGGAATATTCACGAGTACAAAGGCATAGCCATAAATGAAATACATGAACATGTAATACAAATGCAAGGGAGAGTAACTCCAACTAGTGCTCCAATAACCTGTACGTCGGTCCCCAATGACGGTGGCAATGCCTCCCTACCATGTGGACTCAAAAGAGGCCACCCCACCGTGCTCGGAGGTAGTCACAAGGCCCAAGCAGCAAACAAGGCAAGGGTAACAAAAAGGCCAACTCTCACATTAGACACAGAGCAGACACGGTATACAATGCATTAAGCCAAAATCACATCATGAGGACATTCAAACAATAATATGTTGGGTACTACTCATAACCACAAAGTATGAAGCACAAAAGTATAGACCGGATGAGTAAATCTCAAACATGCCCAAATCAACGCCCTGCAGACGGATAACTCAACACCCTGCAGACGGATAGGCCTTCTCGTTTAACCAAACAAGGAATCCATAGCAAACATGAAACAATGAAAAGCCACAAAACATCATAAAAGCCAATTAAGACAGCCAAGCAACATTGCTGCTAGATCAGTTTAACAGATAAAAATCTATCAAGATACCATGGCACAAGACAGTTTCAACTAATGTTCAACGCATGAGAAAGAGGCATAAAAATCCTAAAAAGATAAAAGTGCCTAGATCTAAAATCGAACAACAACCCAGTTCGTATTTTGACGTTTCCAATTGGATTCCACTTATATTATTTTACTTTATGAACCGAAATAGGGTGTTGTTCAAAAAACGCCATTTTATGCATGGCTGAGCAAAAATCATAAAAAAATGAAAGTGTCTTGATTGAAAATCGGACGAAGACCCAATTCATATTTTAACGTGTCTACATGGAATCCAATTTTCATTTTCATTTTTATTAGGCGAGTAAAGAGCAACAAACAAAAACGTCATTTAACAAGAGGGCACGAATTTTGCCCAAAACGAAAGTGACCAGAACGAAAATTTGCCAAAGACCCAATTTAGGTCTTGGCATTTCTAAATGAAATCCACCATTAAAATTCATTTTTAGCACAGGTATAATGAGCAGCAATTAAAAAAACGTTCTACTAGGTGGCACAAATTCTGGCCGAAAATGAAAGTGTTCAAAATGCGTTTTGGACTCCAACCCAGTTGAGATTTGGGCATTTTTGGTGAGTCCCAAAGTTGGATTAGAGTTTAGACTGAGGGATTTGTACAGATTTAAAAAAAAACTCAGTTTTCCCCAAATTAAATTCTATAACCAGGCTAAAAGAAAACTAAACAACCAAATGCCATAACAACTCCCAGCAGCCAAGATTCCCAAAGCATTTGAAACATGCACTCATTCATACATTTATAACTCAAAAAATTCAAGTAAGACACAGAAGAATACCTCAAATCAGCCCAAATAAGAAAAGAAGAAAAACTCTTTCAGCAAGACACGGCGAGATCCCAAAACGAAGCAGCACAACAACAAAACTATCCTGAGCCTCCGGTGCCATTGCCCATAAATTTATTCTCAAAAATTCTCCATGTTCTTCTCTCCCTCATCTGCCCAATTTGTGGGGTTTTCTTCTCTTTTTCCAAAACAGAAATTTTCTTCCCAAAAGAAGAATGACTCCCCAAAAAAAAGAACGAATACTTATTTTTTTAAAAACAAGGTTTCCCCTTGTTATTTTTAGCTCAAATCTTTCCACAATAAAATGAAATAAAACATTTTATTAAGAAAACTAATAATGCTTACCAAGGCAATAAATTAAAATCACCAAATATACAAAGCTCCCCAAATAAGATTAACAAAATCATTTAAATTTCCAAATGAAATATATCATTCTCTCGAATGATCAACAAAATCATTTTAAATAACATATTTAAATCTCATGAATAAAACCTTTCCAAATCTCAAATCAATAAAATACTTTAAAATTACATATATGAGATCATGAAAAGATGTCAAAGAAACCACATCAAGACACCGACAACCAAGACAAAATACCTCAACAAAACATGTTGGAAAAGCACATACAACATAAGGGTGCGCCGGAACATTCGGCTGAAAGGTGTTTCAGACGTTACCGTTAGGTAATCGGACGGTAAGACATCAACAAGGAAAGCACTGCCCTAACAGGGTACAATGGCTAGGGTAGGGGGAATTTTCCCTATGACTACCTCCAGTAACCACCATCAGGGATATGAGTATGCTCAGGCATGTGGATCCAGGCGGAGTCGATACTCGGTGCCCGCATCACTTTCAATTACACGTTAAAGTACATGTGCATATAACATATATCCAAAGCAACATCAATCATCAAGAAGGGAGTCATGATATCGTAAGCCTCTCGAATATGAGTGTTACGACATCATCCCTTTTCTATCCATAATCATACAAAATCAATGATAACGATATATTGCCATTCAAGCATGTAATCCAGAATATTAACTAATCATGATAACCTTTCATATAACCATCAATGTCTAACCTCATTATAACAACTTTTAACATTTTAAAATATCAAATCAAAATCAAAATACTAGCCTACCCAAGCTGGAGTTAGAGAGGTGTTACATCAGGCTCAAATCTCACACTATATGTAGCTTATCAGCTAAATATTAATGTTAAATTTAAAATAAAAAATAAGAGTTTTTATTAACATACTCACATCATCACACTTTGCCCTTTGTTGCCATTGTAAAATGTCTCCCCACATTAAATAATAGCTCTTTAGATAAAAATAAATTAAATTAAATCTTGAATAATCCTAAAAAGTATTATTAATATTACGTTGTATTTTTAAAATATAAATAGAATGTCTCTCAACATAATAAATTATTTACTAGTTCATTACGAGTTGCAAAGATCACACTAGGATTGTTTTTTTTTAATTATTGTAGATGTAAATGAAATTAAATAGTGTTAGGTAATGGTTAGTTTTAGTGGTTGTATCATGTTATAAACTAGCAATGGCCCATAGACACAAATACTTCTAGCTCTCATTAAATAGTGTATTTTTATATATTTTTTAAAGTTATGATGAACATTTTGTGGACAAAGCTATAAATATTTGTGTCTTCTATTAGTCATTTGATGGCACTTTTAAATATTTAGATTTAATGTTTTAATACGCATAAAATAATTGTAAATAGAGGGTTTTATATGAGAAAACTTTTATTTAGGATTTGGTCATGGGAGTTTAATCTAGATTTTAAGAAAATAATTGTGCAAACTATACTAAGTTAGTGCTTTAAGATATGCCTCATCTATAAATGTTGTTTTATTTACACAAGCCTTGAAGCCCCCTTGGAAAAGTGTTAAGAGTCCAAGGGTTAAGGTATTTATAGCATGTTTGGCCAAGCACTACTCAATTATATTTTTTAAAGCCATTATATGCATTGTTTAGTTGAAAGGATATTAAATTTTTGTGTGTATCAACCATTTGATAGCACGCTCTAATGTGTTGTTTATAAATTAAAATTAAAATAAAGCAAGTTTGAAGGTATTTTAATTCAATAACATTGATGATTATGTCTAAAGATACCAAGAGTGACAAAAGTATTAACCATAAGAACTTTGATAAATTTATAATATCTTTTAATTCATGAACCTTTCCAATTATAATATTTTTTCTCTTCTTTGGCTATCTCATCCTAGTGATGGTCATGAATATGATTTGAAATGTTGATAATAAAAAATATTTACATAATCAAATCCAAAATCTTACCAAGCTAATTATAATATAGTTTTTCATGATACGGTGTGCATGAAGGCACATAAAAAATGTATTATTATTAGAAATTAAGAAGAATTATATTACTTATTGAATTTATTTGAATGTATAATTATTTATTACTATCATAATCTACTTCTAAACAATTACAATGTGTTATGTATAATATAAATAATGAATACATAAAGGTACCAAGATGTATTCAAATAACAAAGAAAACATGTACAATAATAACACAGTAATACATGAATATTATGAATGTACCTTTTAGAAAATTATATTAAAATATCATATCAAATAGTTAGCTATGTGAAATAATATCACATCAATAATATTATTTATATAATCACAATTAGGGGAGAGGGGCCCATAGTGGAGCACCCTAACTTCACGTTTCTCAAAATCTTATGTGAAAAATTCAAATCACTTCCAATTTTGTACAACGGTTTATTTGGCAACTCACATGCTTCTATATTTCGTTTTAGGGCCACATCATCAAATATAATGCCACATTAGCATGCCTTTTGTTGAGGTATCCAAAAAGGTCCAAAAAAAAGTGAGACCAATAGTGGTGCACTAAGTCATGTTTTATTGGTGTGCTAATGTGGCATCACATGATTTGTCAGTTTATGTACTTTATGGATAAAAAGTGTTTTGCAATTGGATATTAAGGTGCTCCAATATGGATCCCACTAAGGACTACTTTTATCCCCACTATTGGACCCTGCTCCACTATGGGCCCCTCTCCCCTATATTGACTTAATTAAAATAAAAAGTTACAAGTACAAAGAACATAACATTATCTCAATAACATAATGTTCATTTATCACAATCATCAAACAAATTATACATGTCCTATATATTTCCCTTCAAGATCAACTTAGAGACAAGGATTGCAATTGATATTTTTTATTTTTCCTATTTTTAATATAATTTGCATTTTCTTTATTGAAGTACCACTCAAATGTGAACAATGGTGATATTCTCAATATTTTGAGCTCGATTTAACTCTAAATATTATAGTAAATTATAAATTAGCCCTCTTGATATCACCAATATATATTGTAGCTCTTTCTGGAATGTTAACCCTTGTGACTTGTGTATGGTTAAATCTTGTGTCATTTGGGAGGTATTTGTGTATGAATCTCTCTTATAATAGGTGGAAGAGGGATGAAATTTCAATTATTAGCATTCCAAAATATACCCACATAATTATCAAATTCCACAATCACACACAATGACAACTCTAGTAGCCAAGTATCTTGACAATAAACTATATGCTTTATTATGTCAAGTGGTCCATTAACTAAGCCACATTAACACATGAATTGGACAACATGACATGTTGGTAAAGAAATATTATAATCACTCCATACAAATAATCAAATCATCAACACCATGAGATTATATACATTAGGTTTGTGTAGACACATTATGTGTAACTAGGATGGTGAGTGACTTTAACATTCTCTTATTATGGAGCATGGTTGCACTATTTGTGGTATATAGATGTATAGATGCATCAAATTTTGCATGCTCTTCGACACTTATTGAGATATTTCTTAAACCCATGAGGATTTTCTATTCATCATATCTTGTAATTATATTCCTAATGTTTGTTAACATCTCTATAAATTCGATTTGTTCTAATCATGCTCTTATGTGACAAAAAGTTGTGTCCAAGGTTACAAATTTTTTGAATGTAATCCATAATGCCTTAAAATTAGTGTTGCATGTAAACATACAAAGTACATTTTATTAAATTATAAGAAAATGTTAAACACTTACACCTCCAAAAATTATTAAGTATAAAAATACAATAAGAGGCGCCTACATATAGTGGTATGTTTCACACAAGAGGTAATTCGGCAAGATCACAGATAAGGATAATTGATCTTCCACCAAAATATTTTTTTCCCATGTAATGGAAATAATTGTTTCAAGCCCCTATTAATATCAACAAATAATTTAGGGCCTAAAAAACTCATCTCATTAATGAGGATATATCAAATATGCTTGATATCTTCCTATGGAGGAGCTAACAATTGACCACTCAAAGGTCACACATTTTTAATAGGAATTTTTGAGGATGCACAAAATATATTAACATATGTGTTAAAATTAGCAACTCTCATTGGTACAAGTAGCAATAAGTGGATTTTCCATTTACTATCTTATTATCTATTACATGCTTGATACAATTCATTGGGTAAGATTTACTATTTTAACAGTTCCTTTGATGATCACCTTAAAAGATGATCATCATAACTAAATAATTAAATAATTAAAAATGTCTCATGATTGCATCAAATGGAATATATTATTTTTTATTCAAATTACTAGAAGGGTTTAATTAATGATGAAATTATGCTTGAACTATGTTTCCTAATCAACTTGTTTCCTTAAACACATATGGAAATTCATACTAGTTCCAACCATATTCCATGTCAAAGAATCATCAACCAATAAGCTCAATATTGAAGAATTGAGCATCTTGTTATGGAGCCAACATAGATTGAATTTGTCACTCTAGAATTTTATATTATCATCAAGAACATGATCTTTAAGCTCTATATCATTAGCATCAGTAGTCTTTAAACAAATAGGAATATAGTATACATGCCATGCATCATATGTATTTTAATTATTCTCTCTTATATTTTAATAATGACTTGTTCATCTCCAGTATCGATTATGATATCACATAATGATTTATATAACCTCAAATCACTTTACAAAAAGCCTCATATTCAAGTGAGTCATTATTTGGGATTGAAAGATGCTTGGGCCAACCCCTAATAATTCTTTATATATTTTCTTACTTTTATTTCTCACATCTATGGCATAGAAAATATGACCAAGATCTTGCAACTTCTACCATACACAAATGATCTAATTATACGGCCACTACATATATGCATAGATAAATTTGTTTTAGATGGATCACCATCATCATTTAAATGCACATTTAACAAAACACCTTTTATCCAACATAAAAAAAGGACCTAGTCCACTCAAAAGGGTAATTTTAGCAACCTACAACATGTTTCATAAAAAAATTGAGGCTCATTAAGGATTGGGGTTTGGATATCCAAGATGCAAGGTGAATGATAAGATAGAATTTTATGAGCCTAAGGAAGAACATCAAAATTTTGATGATTGGGAATTAAATATACTTAATGCAACAATAATTGGGAATTGAGAAATAGAGATACTCAATGCTTGCAAGAGTAAGTACATGCACAATAAAATTCCAAACACTCATCATGTGATGAAATTGGGAGGATGAAATCCTCTAGGACTAGATCAGAGAAAAGTTAGTAGGTCTACAAAAGAGTAATACAATACCACCTCCCTTAGGTATGATGGTGGGTAAAAGTTTAGGAATACACTATATAGTAGAGATTATCACTCGGGAAAATGCCTCCATTAGGAAAGTAAAGAATTGAGAACTCTAAAATTCCACGGGAAGTAAGGGATGCAAGACATCGAGGATTAAGGACTAATAAAGCAATCTACGTGGTAAAGGGAATGCTAGAATCTTGAAGGTGTGTATTTAATTGTGTCAAAGTGAAGCATGGGTCAAGGAAAAAGAATGAAAGTAAGTTGAATCCCAAAGGCTTGGACTTGGGGATTTAGTAATAATGGAAACAAAGGAAAGGGATGCCAAAATAGAAAGACTAAATGCCTAAGATGAGGGGAAATGAGGAATTGGGGACCTCGAGGAAAGGATACCTAAGTAAGGAAAGTCATGGAAGTTTGAAACTTTAAGGGAAATGAGGAATTGAGTATTTTGAGGAAAAGGCATGATAGCAAAACAAAGCTCAAAATTTTGGTAGGTAAGACAAGATGGGGGTTTGGGGAATAAGGAATTTGTGAAGAAGGTTCCTACATAAGGAAATGTCTAAAAATGCACCTAAGGCTAAAATTTGACTTAAAGGCCCTCATACTTATAAACTTTTGAATTTTTTTGACAATTTGAGCACGTAACTAAGATAGGAGGGGAGGTAAAACATGCCACCAAGCATAAATTTACCAAATGGGTCCTATTGAAATAAATATTTGACTAGTTATCAATGATGAGATACTGTCAATGCCCCAAATCCTGAACCCCCGCAACCTATGCTACACTAATAATAATTGTTGGTTGGGGAGGATATTAAATAACAATGATTCCCTATTAATACAAGGCAGAGCTAGACTATAAATTAAAGTCAAACCTTTATTAAATTATAAGTAGCAATTCTACAAGAGATTGAGGGGAATTAATAAAAGGAAAATGTTAATGCAACAATCCATAAGGGGATATATAATTAATAATTAAAAGAGTTAAGAGGTAGCACTTGGTGGGGAAAGGATGTGTCCTTTGTTAAGATAACCAATGAAAGGATGTGACCCCTCCTCATTTGAAGGTATAAGAGGGGGAACAAATGCATTGGAAAAAAGCATGAAATGGGATAATCAAGCATATTGTAAACAAGAGAAATAAGGATTATAAATTATAAGAGATTTTACACCCTATTTCTTAGTTACTAGGTTACTTTTACCTTCATGAGTAAATATGATGATAAATGTAAATCAAAACTTTAACGTGTTCAATAGGTGAATGAAATACTAAAATATGCATTAAGACGTCATTGCTTTTGAAGGTATGAATACGTTTTATATACTAGTGGAAAATGTGATGAGTAAATATGTACTGCAATGAGAATGCTTTGATGATGAAAATGATTTATGATGCTAATGGATTTCATGTGAACGGTTAACTACTATTTTGATGTACTCAATTGAATGCAGGAACAGGTTCGAACCTTCGAAAGAGAGGGGTAGTATCACTCAGGAGAAGAGCTTGGTCCAGTAACCCTTAATAAGCCTGATTGAGCATACACACACTCACACCCTAGTTGGTCTAAGTTGATTCAAGACAATTTAGGTAAATGGAAAGTGATCTTCAGTTTTGGTTGTAAATGTTTATATTGGTTTACAATCTTGTTTTATGAATGTTTTGATTGGGAAATGTGATCAAGTCTTTATGTCAAGTGAAAGTCCTTCTTCATGTGTTCATATCTATATCTATGTTGATAAGTATATACATTGAATGTATATATGTATATATGTATAAACGACAACTCATACATGTGATTACGTAATATGCAAGGGGATATCAGTTATATGTTTATGACATATATATATATATATATGTATGTATGTATACATTTCATGTATATACTCATCGATGAAAGGAATATATATGAATCAGATAATAATGCATGTTTTTACATATATATTTATATATACATATTTATGGAAATATATATATATATATATATATGTATGTACTTATATATATTATATGTATACTTATATAATTGCAAATATGTTTGAATACCAAAGAATGTTTTTTTGTGTGAATATATGTATATATATATATATATTATAATGTGGATATATAGTAATATATATATATATATATATTACTATATATTACTATATATATTACTATATATATAATATTGATTTGCATTTTCATAAGCGCTAATATGAAGTGTGAGCTTATTAAAGCCATTCTTTATACATTTAAAAATGCTATGAATAAGTATTAAGCTGACAATATGGTATCAATTTGTTGCGCTATATGTAAAGTGTTGAAGTTTATGTGAATAAAGCACTATGAATAATGCTTATGTACATAATAAGCACTGCCTCATATGCAATATAATCTACACATAAAACAAGCGATACTAAGTCAATAATCACGCATGAAAGAAGGCATAAGTTTACATGATGAAAAGAGAATGAATGCAGGTTTAAATAGATAGAATAAGTCACTGGTTGCACTATCTTTTGGGGCACTGAAACATGTAAATGTGGTGCTAAACCTATAGCATGTGGAAGCAAATAAGAAGTCTTAAACCTTTGGATATGCATAAACCTAGTCAATGAAGTGTTGGCAAAAATATGAGAGGGTAGTTGACTTGCAAACCAAGTAGGAAACCTGCTAAAAGGCTTTGTTGTTTATTGACTTGGTAAAAGAGTCTTGTTGTCTCTTGAAACAAGTTGACTCGGCCATTTGAAATTTGAGGGCTATCATGTGTTGCAAATCTATGAGATAATTAGCCAAGTCGTTGCATGGGAGTAGAAAGGTGACAGGATTGTTAGCTTGTTTGTAGCCTTTGATTGCTCAAATTTTAGTATATATAGAGGCGCTCTCTCTACCATTTGTGACACTTTTCATTTTGATCACTCTATTGTTATTATGTTGTATTTTTTGTATAAATGAGTTGAGAACTTAAGAGTTAGTGAGTTATTTTGTTATTTTGCATTATTATTTGTTGAGAGATTTGGTAAGAGGCTAGAAGTGGGAATTGGGTTGATCTTCGAGGAAGTAGCAAGCAAGCTTGAGGAATTAGGCTAGAAAGGAAGGATTATTAGTTGGAACTTTTATATAGGCATGTTGATTTCCATTCCTTTGTTATTTATGTTGGAAAGTTTATTTAATCATGTTTTCCTTGTTTGGAAAGGATTGTTCTAAATATGTGTTTAGTAGTGTTGGCGTAACAATTAGCACCTCTGGAGTGCGAGTTGGTACGGACAACTATGCACATTGCATAATGAGTGCTCTTCAAATTAGGAGGGGAATCTCCCTCTTTATGTTGAAATGCGTGAAAAAGTAAAGTAATCTAACTCCTATCTTTTTATCTCAGCTAGAAGAGGCACAAGGTTAAGAAAAACCACGAACGTTACAGCTAAGGATTTTTTGGTTTCGCAGATCACTAACTACAACTAAACTAAAGCTTTAATCTATCCAATCTCCTCAAGAAAACAGAGCATGAGGAAAGAGGAGCAGGAATGTCTTTACGATAAACTCCACAACATGATTTCCAAGGAGGAGGGACCCCTATCCGAGGTGTAGGCTGAAATAAAGTCTATTAGGCACAACACTTAAAACGATAATTCTTCTTTCCAAATTTCCAAGGAGGAACCCCCATCGGAGGAGTACATTGAAAGAACAACTATTAACACAACAAAGAATAGCCAACTAGGACAAAAAATTGTATTGGGGAGACACGCATACAATAAACGATCAAACTAGCCACTATATTTAACTAAGATGAACAAATACCATAAGAAAAACATTCAGGCAAGGTGGCGTAGCTATTTATTATCACAGTAAAAGCTCGTGAACAGATATAGAACAACAATATTACATGAAAGGTAGGCACAACATATATTACTATCTCATGCAAAATTTAATTACAAATGAGTAAAGAGCTCTTATTTATAGACATCAAAGGTGTAGGGAACCCTAAAATCACCTTGAGTCAACTACAGCTTTGTGACCATGCAAGATCTTATTGTTAAACCTAAATAAATGAAACTATACAGTTAACTAGAAAACTACCATTAGTTAACCGAAACAAGACTAAACTAAATGGACATGTGCAAGCATGCACGTCCTTATTGAAATGAAAACTCCAACTGTACATAGATGATTCCAAGACAGACATAGCATGAAAGGTGGAACAACAAGTTAACTCAGAAAGAAGCATCGAGTTAACCTTTGTGTCTAATGTCTATCTTGAAAAGATGGGACGTCCTGATATGGAGTTCACTGGCCATGATCTCGAGCAAGTAACCCCTCCACGAGGTTGTTGATTGCATCACTATATGGAGATAATCACATGTCCCAACTGTCAATTCACTGCTTATCAGTAACTCAAGCAATCCTAGAAATCTCTGCATACTTAAACTGGCATTAAACCGATTGGTAATTTTGGCGGCTTCGTAACTGAAGCGATGGCCACTGTTTCTTCTACAGCTTTACGCTTCTGATGCTTCTCACATTTTTTCACATTTTTCTCTATGGAAGAATGTTGCATGATGAAACTGTGAACCCTCTGATTGTGAGAAATGCAAATGAACTTGTTGGACATGTAGAATTCCAACAGTATCAACCCTCTAAACTGACCTTGGAAGACAACCAGCTATACGAGGCATGAAACCATGTGGACTTGAGTGACTACGCCTGTCAACCCTCTGGATGCGCTTGATACAAATCAATGTCAGCTTTTCTGATGAAATCATGAATTAAGACTGGTTTGGTCTTGAATTTAGTCTACGTGAACTATATTCTGAAAAAATCCCCTGTTGACTATAAACACAACTATGTTTTGACAATTTTCTCTGGAAAGCCGAAATGACTCTTGATGAGGCTAAAAATACCTTGTCAGAGGGCAATTTTCACGAAAAATTATGAGACATGGGTTTTATGCAGAAAATGATTCTAAGCAAACCCACAACATTAGAAAATTGAAAAAATGCCTTTTAGTTTGACATGCAAAGACTTTTTCTGAAAAAACCAACTAGGGGCAGCAGGGGCTGTGAGGGTAGATTTTTTCAAAAAATTATAAAACATGGGTTTTGTGTAGAAGATGATTCTAAGCCAACCCAGATCCTCCGTTTTGAAAAATATTGACTTGTACTCTGCCATGCAAAGGAATTTCAGTTGAGAAAAGCAGAGCTTAGAGAATTGAAGCTCTGGAGCAAATTTTCCTGAAAAATTCTAACGCATGGGTTTTGTAGAGGAAGTTGTGCACAACCAACCCAGATGATCAAATTTGTCAAAAGTCGCCAAATCTTGGACATGCAAAGAAAACCTAAGACAAGAAAAGAAGAATTTAAGACAAAAGATAGAATTTTTTATGTTTTGCTTCTGCTAAAATTGCCATGCTTGTCTGAAGTCTGTTGATTAATCTGGACCTAAATTCGCTTGCTCAATGAAGAAATTTGCTTGCTCTTCAACTTTTGTGAGAGAAAAAGGACACCATCTTGAAATAAATAAAGAAATTTATAGCTTAATGGTGCCAACTACAAGAATAAACCCTGATTTCAAAAGAAATCATCTAATTGGACCCCACTTTGTTCAACAAAAACTGACTCGGAGTCTCAAAACATTTAAAATCTTAAAATATTCAGTCTCACTCAACATACAAATTTGCAATTGAGTATCAAGATGGGCGCCAGTATTAAAATATTGAGAAAAATCGCCCCATTAAAGCTGGCATGCTGAAACTGAAAATTTAATATTATTTTATTGAGTTAACTGAAATCTCTCATTCTGGGTTCGCTTAGAATATTTCATTGATTCTGAAAAGTCCAAGTTTGATTCTCCAAGCATCCCCTAGCAAAAGTTGAGATTTTTAGCTAACTTCCTATTTTGTAGCTCTTTGAAAACATCACAGTAGCCTCTGTTGAACTCTGATTTCTGGATGCTCGGTTGATGCTGCAACTGAATTGGCACATCCACTGCGAAGCTAGAACTACTGAGATGAAATGTCTGCTGGGAGCTACAATCGACAAAAAACCATGTTTGATGCCTCAAAATAAAAGTCTCCTTTTATTAAATTGATGTATAGGTCTCCAAACTTAGCCATTTCTCTGTTTTTCCATCTTGCGCTTCAATCTGTTGCTATCGGTGAATGATGACTCCCGTCGACTGGATGATAGATCCATTGCGTAGCTAGAAAAATTCTGCAAACAATGACTATATGTAAGGAATCTGAAAAGGTGAGTTAAGGACCCCAAAAGCAAGGGCGCTCCTGGCTTGCAAAAGCACAATTACCATTTTGAGAATGATTTTGCAACTTGCAACTTTCACGTGAACGCTCTACTTTGACCCTTAACACCGAGAGCTGGAGTGCTCTAATGCACGCACCGTTGATCTCATTGTGAAGTTGGAACAACTTGGAAGTGATGAAGCAAGAAAACAACTCCTAAGACCTCCAGGAGAAGGGTGCCATTTTTCTGCTTGTTTTCATTCTTTAGTAATTTCCACTGATCCTTCACTCACGGGCATTTGACAAACCCTGAGGGCTGACGGTTGGATTCACTAAATAGCTAGAAGGATTCTGCACAAATCTCGTGAAGATGACGGCTACTAAAAACCCCATCTAGCTGGCCAAAACACTAGGCGCCCCTGGCCTATAGAGGTACAAGTTGACATTTTCTCATTTATCCACCCTCTATTTTACGTGCTCACTGGAACCACTGCCACGATCACTCGACATATATGACGATCTCGCGAACCGATGCATTGTGGAGTTGGGTTGAACCAAAATAAATCCCCTAGAAACGGATTCTGCAAATTCAATCATCTAAGGGGTCTAATTCAAGGGTGCCCCTAGGCTATAGGGGCACAAAAACTGCAAATTTGACTGCCTCTGTGATGAGTAAACTCTTTGTACCTTTTGCTTCCTTCTTCAATTGGTGGAGTTTTGCAACTCGAATGAACTTGCTTAATAGCTTGCCAGAAAGTTGACTGAATTCCAAAGAGAATGAATGTATTTGCAACCAAAAAACACTGAATCTGAGCCTCCATATTGAAGGGCACCCCTGGGCTACAAGGGCACAAATTTGCTTTCTACTAGATATTTTCCTCCATTTCGCGCTCTGCGAACACCATGTTGGTTGTTGAATTGACTACGTAGAAGCATTATTGCCACTGACATGTGTGTGACTGTATTTCACCACTTTCACATGTATGGACACTGTAAAGTTGATTTGCACGTTGATTGCGCAAGCGTCTCCCACATTACAAAGTGAAATATTTCCATACTTAGAATATTTTTTGCACTTTTCGTCATTTGAAAATCCCCTCCGTCAAGAAGCATCTGTTTCAGCATCTTTCATCATAGAATGTTCTGCTTTGAGTTTCAGGGTTAGATTTTGATGTGGTATTGGCCAACTGCCATTGACGATCTCAGAAATCCTAACTTTTATCCCAAAAAAGTGAAAACTACCCACCAACCTTAAACTGTCTTTTAACTGAAACTGACTACACCGCTGTGATGTGATGTGAAATAAGCCAATCAAAATTAATTTTAGCCAATTCTGACAAGTTTCAATTTTTAGGGTTTCGCAACGTGAAACAGGGGTACAAAAATCCTAAATTTCAATTTTTCCAAATTTCACCAGTATCTTCCCAACACCAAACTGACTCAAAATCCATACTTGATTTTCCCAAAAACTATGTTTTGACATCATTTTAACAAGGTTTAGACTCTTTTAAGCAAAATGCCTTAATGAAGCAAAAAATTTGGTTTGGGTACAACAAGTAGCTTTTATGAACTTAGCTTATTCCTTACTTTGTATAAAGCTTGTATTTTCTTGATTGAATCTTGCTTTGGTGAAACCCCTTTATTTGGATTGTTCTATATACATCATTTATGGGAATCTATATGATTGTGTTTCTATTTAAACTATACATAGTTTGTATATACTATACACATGTAGCATGCAATGTGAAATGTGGAATATGTCGATGTCTTGAGGTAACTTGAATTTGTTAGCTTATAATGCTAAGTAAACCCTTGTGAATAATGAGGTTAGCAATACGACGAGAATGATAGTATGATAGACATTTCATCATTGATAGGTTGAGATGTTATCCAAACCATATTTTATAATATATACTTGATTGATTACTTAAATCCCCTTGAAAGTAGGAAGAGAGTCTTATCTCTAGGGTTAGGGTATAAGCTCGATGAATATATCAATATTCAATAGTAGGGTTGAGAAACGTATTTTTTGGTTATGCTATTTTCTTATTTTGATTTAAATTCTATTCCTATTCACGAAATTCAAGAAGAGGACTCACGTACCGATAACCCAATATGAGAAGAGGATTTATAGGTGCAAAAGCACAAACTCTTCTCAAGCTATTGTCCTCCAAATTATATACAAATGTAGTAAACATGTGAACATTTGAGGTATCTTAAAAGAGAAGTTTTGTGATTGGTTCATGACAACTTGATCGTTACTTTACTTTTGATTGAAACCATAGGTTGAGAATAACCTATTAGGTTGGGTTGTTTACTTGATTATTGATTGAAGAAAATAGGTTGGGATTAACCCATATGGTTTGATTGATCATTTGATTGTTGATTATACTTTTAATTGAAGTCATTTATTGATGAGATCATACTTTTGGTTGAGGTCATTTATTGTTGAGGTCATACTTTTGAATTGAATTCATTTATTGATGAGATTGATACTTTTTGAAATGGATTCATTTAATGTTGTGACATTATGAATACCATATGGTTAGTTTAGTTATCCCTGGGGTTAGGATAATCCAAGGGAAAAGGGGGTAACCTATGTATAGGGTATTAATGGTCAAACCAAACCGAGCTAAGAAGGTGGTGGACAAATGACTCTCACTCGAAGTACTGGGTGATGAATTCTTTGGCCAAAGTAGTGTAAGTAGCCACTGTTTACACTGTCAGTTCACTGTGATCTGAATTTACATACTAGGTTGGGAATGTCATACATGTAGTTATAGCCATAGTATGGTAGCTCTAGATATGTAGGACACATCACCATGCTCAAAAAATTCCAAGGATTAATAGGTTACTAAACCAATCTCTTCATCAAAGGGAAGGGCCATCTCACCAAGTTAGTAGATGTGCAGGGTACCGTAGTAAATCCATGGTTGGTGGAAAAGCACTTGAGTGATGCTTCCCCTCATATAGTTGGCGGCCAATATTTGGGGATGTATGCTCTAGTATTGGGGACAACTAGAATGTATGCACCAATGAATGGGACATCTAGAATGTATGCACCAATGTTGGGACATCCAAACCAATTTCTATTTCTATTTCAAGTAAGCTTGTAGAAGCTATATAAGTAATCATGTATCCATCTCTATGGAAATTGTAAATATGAAATGTTATCTTGAATTTATGTAATGTGAAATCGTTACTTGGATTAATGAAATGATTCTTTGATTATGCAATGGGAAAGTTTGGAATGCTTTGTTTCAAATGTGCATTTAATATTCAAAAGGAAAGAATTTTTTTTATTGCTCTCAATATTAGATGCATAAACTATTCACTTGTGGGTAAAACTTAGAAAAATTACTGGGTAGAACAATGGGCATGTTACAAGAGATCTATTGGATTAATATTATTAGAAAGAAAATATTTGGGAAGTAAGTTTTAATATAATTATATATATATGATCATGTAATAGTGATTATTGTAAGTTTTTAAAATTTAATTATAAATATACATACATATATATATATATATATATGATCATGCAATAATGATGCTTGCAGCAATTATTGATCTTAAAAGTAATCACGATTCTTCCTTTATTATGAATATGGATAATAGGTTCGTATAATAATCTATTTTGAATTTAGAGAAATGATTGAAAAATTGGAAGGTCAATCAACCTTTTGAGTTCACAAGAGGTGAAGTGTCGACATACCTAGACATCAAGTATGCCACCCATAGGGGGTTAAGCCTCATGGGTTGGGAGGCATATGTGTGCTCTTGAGCTTGGTGGAAAGAAGGTAGTCTTCATGCTCTTATCAAGCACATCACCCATAAGGGGTTAAGCATCGTGGGTTGGGAGGCTTATTAGTGCTCTTGGGCTTGATCAAGGAGGTCTACCAACCTCTAAGGTGGACTGAGGGATGGAAGGGAGACCCACCTTCCACGCTCTTGTAGTACAAGGGCGAGCAATCTTAAGACTATGGTATGCAAACATTTCAATGAATTCCTAATAAGATTATTATGGGAATCCATATTAGAATGGCTATTACATCTATTAGAATTTTGATGTGACTAATGTGCATGAATATCATGATGTTTATTAATGGCTAATATATATATATATATATATAATCATTTCTTAGGAGATAATGTTGATATATAGTGACTAGTATTGTGTGCAGGACCTAAACCAGGATTTATATCTTATATAGGGCATTTCAATTGGTAAATTTATAATCTTAAATTATTACATTTCTTATTTTGGTTCATATTATGGTTTTAGGACAAAATCTAGGAACATTCCAAATAGGAGACATTACAGTGGTATAAGAGCATTAATCCTACCAGTCTGCGGGACAAACCTACTTTAACCACCAGTCAATTGGGATTAAATATTCAATCTTCTGCTTAAGTAAATCAAAAAATAAAATCAAGTAGGCCAAAATTGCATTTCTACATGTATGTTCCTTTCACATGTATGTTTTGTGTCTTACATGTATTTATGTGTATGCTTTGTGTCTTATGCATATCTATGTGTATTCTTTGTGTCTTACATGTATTTATATATATACTTTGTGTCTTACGTGTATTTATGCGTATTCTTTGTGTCTTATGTGTATTTATGTGTATGCTTTGTGTCTTACGTATATTTATGTATTTGATTCATGCCTCATGTTTTTTCAACATGTGTGTATATGATTAATTTATGCTTAACAATTATGAAAATGACAAATCTATTATAAAATACTGCTATCAAATCTGTCAAATGCTTCTTGGGTTGAGAAATTTATTTTTGTGTATTTTTTCATAATAAAGGAAACAAAATTAGACAACACATGAGGATAGAGTAGGGAAAACCAAACATTATGAAAGGCATAGGAAAAGGGATCTAAATATTTTTTGTCTAAATAAAAAAAAAATTCTTGAGATGAATAGGCATATTAGTGGTAGTTAGAAGAGATATTTTTGAATTTTACATAAACCCCCTATGGAACCTTGTGTAAATATCATCTCTCACAAGCAACCTATTGTAGATAATGGATATCAACCTTGGAAAAGGAATTTTTGCAATACATTTCCTACAAGAATGGTATGAATCCAAGAGTAGGTAATTCATAATATCTAGAAATTGGAGACATATCACATTCTTCCAAATTCCAGCAGGGATCATAGAAGAAAGGCATATGTTGTATGTTTCAATTACAAGTTGGGAAGCATTGCCATGGGTTAAGTTTTCATGACATATGATCCTTATTAACTTTAGAAAGGCCTATAATAGTATTGAATGACCCTTCGTTGAGCTAACTTGAAGGTGTTTAGTTTTGATGACAAGCTTATTAGGTTGGTACTAGGTGTTGATTGAACATGGTTATTATCTTGCCTCACCCTTATTTTTAATTGTAGCAAAGGCAATTCATTACTTGTTAAGACACTCCTCCCTTTCCCTTCTAGTTAAACAATTGAGTTTTTAAAATAAAAAAACCTTACTTAAATCTAATTTTTTGTTAAAACTATGATCTCCTTATGTGGGAGGAAGGTAACCTATGCAAATTAATCATAAAATTCTTGTGTACCAGTATGCCTCAGCATTCAGACAAAAATTAATAGATTTCATAATTTTGGACAGCTTGACCTCCCTAGGATAGGATTGGACATGATATAGATTCCAAGATCCTGCAATAATAATATGTTATAATAAACATAATAATGAACAACAATTTCAACACAAATAATCCATCAACTAAGTATTACCTTAGGAAGGCATCAAATCAAGGAGGATTTCTATGTGGTAAGCATGGGTGATACTTAAGTGGTGTTAGGTATCCAATGGTTGCACTCCTTAGGGAGATATTACCAAGATTTCCAAAAGATGGAGCTTTATTTTCAACATAACGGCCAAGAGGTGATCTTACAAGGTTTATCTCATAAGATTCCCAAGGAAGGAAAAATCAATCATAATAACTCAACATAGTTAATGATAAAATCTAACAATATAAATTGATCTTCAAATAGAAATCCACATGTTTCCATCTCTAGTTGTCACAAAAAATTAGCCATAACTAAGATATAAAGATGGATTAATATTATCCTACTTTCAAACTTCAAGATATCATCTCGATCTAGGATTGCCAATCTCTTACAAGCCAAAAATAACATTAAAGTCCACAAGATTTCAAAACAATCTACAATGATTTATCTAGAATATTGGTCTTACCCATAACACCCAGTTTGAAACATCGTAGAGTGAATTACTAAGAATGTAATTAGGAACACACAATTTTTTTGTCATAAATCAAATAACATATTTTAACTCTTAGAGAGATCTTAAGAGAAAGTTTGGAAAGAAACATTGACACTATAATTTCAGGTTTTGAGATTTATTGTAGGATATATTCATTAAGCTTCATTGAAACAGGAACACAATTGTTCTAATAAAGAGTAATTTGTTCTATTCATTTTGAACGAGATCAAATGTACAATCATCCATACCACATATTATCTATCCCACACTCATTAAAACAATGGTGATATAATCAAGTCCATACCACACATGATCTACCTTGTAACCTACAAAATCGATCTTGTAGACTATGCTTTGGAGACCAAATTCATTTTTATGTTTGATATGTGTTGATGCCTAAAATTACTAGGCAAACAACCTTATGGGAAACTCAATTAATGGGGGGACCAATTGCGCTAAATTGAGTAACCTCCGGATTTTAAAGAAGTTGACTCCTCCATGTATTAGGGGGTTGAAAAAGGAAAAGGAAGCAAATATATTAAAATAAAATATAATCTAAGGCGATGCACCAAGATTTAAGTATATAGGCACGAGAACTCTTCCTTTCAGATGAGATTTGAGAGCCCGTTCAACAATTTGCATGTCCAAAAATAATACAAAGCATAGATGAAAAACCTAAGAAGTCCATCAAATAACATAACATAACTTCATATACATTCATTGAACAAGAAGAATTCAAGACATGATCTGAATCAACAAATTTATATTGAAATTATAGAAGTCTTGCAAATAAACTACTCAATACAACAAACAACACAGTATAATGTCTTATCAATTAACTAAGAAACAAAGAGGCCAAACAAATTGGCACAATCTGTGAGTCTTAATACAATAATTAAAAACAATACAAAGGCCTATAGTCTTTCAACACTTTTTTTTTGTATTTTTGAACCTTTTTTCAAAGAGTCAAAGCAGTATATATAGATCCTTCCACTACTTGAAAGTCAATAACCAAAAATATTCCCTAGGCACGGGCCATGCCGCTCGTCCCAATGATTCTCCAAAACCGATGCAACAAAAAAGATTCTGAAACATGGCATTCAGTTGCCTTGAAAAAAGTGTGTCCTTCACAATGATGGATGTGGTCCCGGAGGGGAAGCAACAAAATTCTCATGAAGACATGTGTCTAACTGTCTGAAGAATTGGTTAGGACACGTGGCATAGAGGCGGGGCCTCCCTTTCTTCCTTCCTTCATTTGAGATTGAAGTCCTCGAGGAGATGACACATGGAGAAGAGGTGAGGACTCTAATGCATTCTTCCTTCCTTTGCAACCATGATCCCTGCAGAGGTGACACGTGCATCAGACTAATCTCAAAACCTTGACTGTGGGGCCAGCCAAAAAGGTGCCTATGGGATGATGCAACATGGCACAGGGGTGGAGCTCGGAGATGAAGTAAGGGAAAAGAGTTCCCAAAGGAACGCGTTGTCTACACGTGGCGCAAGCGAATGAAGGTGCTACCAAAAGGGGGCCTAAAATATACAACATACAAAGTGCGGGCCGAGACTATGCAAAAACAATAATATCAACCCGAGGGGAGCTTTAAGGATTTTTTTAAATCCACAGCTTTTGGTGACTAACAGGGGCATTTCAACTGTGGAATGGGAATCCAAAAACCTGGTTCAAAGACCAGAGCCTTATCCATTGGGAAATAATCAGAGCTTTGAAAGGGCGATCTACAGAGGCAGCCAGTCAGCCTCAGATGGCATTGATAAAGCATGCACATTCTCTTGCACCTCATGCAGATCGATAATTTCTTTGAAAGGAAGCTCCATGGAGATCACATTCCTGAACTCAAGCTGGAATAGAAGCCACACCACTGGATGAATGGCACCTTCAATGTTTGCGGTCATGGGAGGTTGATTGAACAATTGGAAAGCATATTGATCCTTCTGCTTCTCCTCGATCCTTGCCGCAATATGCTTTGTCGTGCCACTGAATTGTCAGAGAGAAAAAGAGAAGGAAAATCTATTTGAGTCAAGTGAGAAAATTGCATCCACATATTATTCATAGTCAGACTTAGCGAGACCAAACAATTGTTAGCTTGGAGGATTGTTGCATGATAATGAATGAACTCTTTCGCCTTTTGGGCAGCTGACCTCTGGTCATCTATCCCTGCCTTTTCCAAGTTTGCATTTGTCACTGTGTACAATTTGTCTAGCAATTTCTCAGCCTCGAGCACCTTCTCAGCAATAAATTGTGGAACTTGATCAATGGTACTATGCACCTCCTTGCTCAAATTTGCTGCATCTGCCATGAATTGGAGACAAACAAAAAGACTTGACTTTCTCCCAGTTGGAGACATATAATTGTTGAGCTACCTAAAGGAGATCTGTTTGAGGAACAAAGGATCGAGAGGGAATTTTCAAAAGATTTATCTCAAGCTCCTTCGACCCGAGTTCTTCCATTAGCTTATCAACCTTCTTACCTGATGCATTGAGTCATTCCTATAGAGTCGTTAACTATATATCTTTGCTTATCAACAACTCCTCCGCTTGACCTCGAGTTCCACATTCCTTTTCCAAGGAGACCTTCATTTCTTCGATTTCCTTTCCAAATTGAACCTATTGGTTTTGAAGCTCCTGATTCTTTTCTTGGGCTTCCTTCTCTGCTTGAGCCAGTCGGTCCTGAAGTCCTCTATTTTCTTGTTGCAGGTTAGCAACCAAGTTAGGATCCTGGGACTAGAGCTTTGCAAGTTCCTCCTGTAGTTTGGCCTTTTCTGCTTGCGCTTGTTGAGACAAGTGTGCAATTTTAGCGTCCTTGATATTTTCCTTCTTTTTCAGGATCTCCATTCTTTCTTTAACATTCTTGAGCTCCTCTTCCCTCTTCTTCAGTTGACAACTATGCTTCAAAAATTCTGTCATCACAACCCTTTGAGTTTCCTCCATCAGCTCAACTTTGTCTTGTGGTTGGGCAAATTGTAGATCGATCCCTACAGCATGGATTGTATAATCCTTGGGTTGCATCTACTCTTGAGGTTTGATGATGTTGGGTGACATAGTTGCAAACATTATCGATCCTTGAAACTCATTAAAGAGGGTCTACATGCATGGCTCAGCAAGCTTTGCGACATCCTTCTCCTTTCTTTTATGGACTCTTCTAGCCCATGTTGCCTTAGTCATGGTATTTTGCGCAAAATATTATGCTGGTGATCTAATCTGCTCGCTGACAAAGGGTGCACCGAGAGGAAGAGAAAAAGGGAATGAAATCATTGTGGACTCGGATGATGTTTTCTCTGTCAGAGCTATTGTCAATGGGGAGAAAGGGGGAATGCCCTGCTAGGTTCCGGCTGGGGAAGCAATAGAAGGACTCGTAAGGGGTGGTGGTAGTAGTAGAGATACAAAGGTTACCATTTGTTGGGAAAGTTGAGTCGGGACGTGGCGGAAGCAAAGGGGTTTGCAATAGAAGGTTCAGATTGGGCTCCAACAAAATATGTAACAAACCGCAGAGGAGTAAAAGTTGCCTATCTGATTGGAGAGAAGGGAGATTGGGAGAAACCTCCCATGGGTGCGGAAGTAGGAAATGATAGGCCGACACTCAAAGTCATTGGAGATGCGGATGCAATAAGGTTAACAAAAGGTTGAGAAGTGAGAAGAGAGGGAGAGAAAGATACATGAGTTGTTGCGGGCTTCGATCCTTGGCTCGTTGCAAGTACTTGCGAGCTTTCTCTAGGAGTGGCATCGATGTGTGGCCTCTTCTCAGGTGGAGAATTGTCCACCTCTATGACCTCTTGAGATTTTTGGGTTGCCCTGGGTCTCTTTGTAGCCCATGTTTGTGTTAGCACTACTGCCGCATGGGATGTAGTTACTTGCAAGCTTAGTGGAGTTTCATTGGGATGTTTCGCTACTTCTCCAACTTCCTATATTTGGGCCTTCTTTGCCTCTTTTCTTTTCATTATTGCAGCCACTTCCTCTCGATCTACCTCCTCATCTTTGCTTTCCTTGCATCAGTATCATCATTCTCTCTATTCTAGAGATCATCAAATTTTTCATCCATGTTAGGCCCCTAGAACTTGGCATCAAGACACCTGATCTCTTGATGATAAATCCAGAATTGGGAAATTTTATCCTCACTCCACTAGTAATTCTTGGCCAATTGATTATAAAGGGTGGCTCCAATTTTGCACTTGGTGTTGGGCTTGGACAAAGGGAAATAAAAAGAAAGCCATGGCGGTCTCCGGTCATCAATGGGAACATAGGCCAAGTCTACAAGGATATTTTGATCCCCCATCTACGGACTCCGCTAAGCCTCCCAGTAAGGCTGAGAACTATGAGTCACTTTAACATTTAGCTCTGCCAAGTCATTATCAAGATTATATTCCCACTTGTCACAAATCAACACTAGCCCCAGATGAGTAAGCTTTGTTGTTAGCAAACCTTGTGTTTGCTTCTTTACCATTATTACCATGCCAAAGCTTAAGGGGCCTTTGAAAAATCCTTTCTTATTCTTTCCCCACAAAACATGACGCCTATAATTGCCAGTTGCCTAAATACCTCAAGGGCCAACACCTTGTTTGTGACACAGACCGGTAGCCAGAATGGCTCCTTAGTAAAACCATGCAACCTAACAAATGAAAAATCCTCTATGAGGAACCAATCGGAAGGAGAGACAAAACTTCTCATCCATCCTACTTGCTCAGCGGAGAAATGACAACAACCAACCTCACCCTCCTTATTAAAATCTTGCAATATCAAAGTCAGGAAAAACTTAAAAAATGCATAATAATCGTGGGTCATGGAAAGAAGATGGGTCCACACTGAAACCGGCTTCCTTGCTCCATTTTAATCAAAGATAGACAAACCCATATATTTTTTAAAGAAATTAGTGTTTTGGTGTAAAAACATGTGAGCAAGAAAAGAAGGAAACCTAAATCTGTACTGCATGTGATACTCCTTGAGTTGGTTCAACATTTCCCGAATAATGGTCTCTGTAAATTCATACCAGAATAGAGAATGTTGTCTTCTTAACTAAAAACCCAAACCCATTTGAAACTCATGCACCTCTTTGTCATTCTCCAGACCGCAAACAAAATCCATCATAGAGAAGACATCTTGCAAGTCTGTGTTGAAAACATTATGCGTAATCAGAAACTGTGGCGGGCGCTTATTGTCCTTAGACCTTTTTATTTCTTGATTATAAAAACTTAGAGCATGGGTTTTGGTTCTCTAGAGTTTTTTCGAGCCACCTATAGTGAATCTCTCTGGCGCTTATTTTCCTTGCCTCGTAGGGATACATAGCATATCCCTAATAGCTTCAATTCTAATTAATACCCTCAGGTTTCTACCTTCTATTACTCCCTTATCTGGATTGAAATTTTGGGCACATTCATGAACCAGTTCTGGGCAGTGATGCACAAAGGGAACGATATACTACAGAAGACCACAAAACCATAGCTTGTATGCCAAAGAGTCTTGGTTATTAACCTCGACCTTTTTCATTCTTTCACAAGATGCCTCCCTAAGGCCCTTAAGGTTAGTTTTGAGATCAGGGTCATAAATATTATCCCATTCTTCCACTATCAGGACCTTGTTCCTATGGGAAGCCTTTTGCACGACCCGTGTGTGAGGCCATTTTGGCTTTTCTGGCATCCTTGGTGTGGCATAAGAGATGTTACCAAAAACATGGGCCATTGGCGTCGTTAATAAGGTGTCAGACAAGCTTCCAACCACCTCTTCTTGTGTTGCCATCTCAGGATTCTTCTTTGTCCTAGGATTCTATGCTATTAAGAGATTTTGTAGACCTTTGCAAACACTCAATTTCTCTCTACAACTCAAACTTAAAAATTTTCCTTAGTGAACTGTATAATCAACTCTCCTTACAAT
Organism: Sequoia sempervirens; assembly: GCA_007258455.2. Lineage (NCBI taxonomy): Eukaryota > Viridiplantae > Streptophyta > Pinopsida > Cupressales > Cupressaceae > Sequoia > Sequoia sempervirens. The sequence goes on from VDFB02060822.1 coordinate 47,184, forward strand.
GCTCTTCCTTTGTATGGAACTTTAACCTTTTCTAATTGAGGAGTTCGAAACAAAATAGTTGTCTCTAGCAATAAATTTGGCACATACCGCCGACTCTTGCGTGCATGTAAAATGAATTCCTACTCCTTTGAAAAGACAATAATTCATAATGATGATTAGCCATCATTCCTTACGGTGCCATCTCTTGGGAAATTGAGCTACAAATTGGAGTATGAGACCTTTCGCATGATTTTTATTTAATAACTTTAGGAGATTGATTAAGCAAAAGGGCATAATATAATTACACAAAAAGATTTAAGTTGATCCTTGGAGACTGAAAAGCATCCACAAATTGACACTTAGCATTCGATCGTGCGGACTACCACTTGCACTTGCCGCAAGTTTTAGCTACTTAATTACCCCATCTTAATTCACACGCAGCACACACAACTTGGTGGGATTTTCGAGTATGCACCTCTAGTGGGATTTTCAAGTTTGCACCTCAATCAACATCATGCTTATCACACTCATTGTACCTCAGCTACCTCTATAAATAGACCTAAGGATAACCGTAGAATTCACACTTGGCAATTGGGCTTATTGATAGAGGCAATGGATACTCCCATTAGGCTAACTAGAAATAGGTCTCAGGAAGCTTTCCTAGGAGAAATTTCTAGTAGGTGTTTGAAGCGTATGACAAAGAATAAGCATTCTTTGGCCATATTTGCAATGAAATGGGTGCTAGGGAGGGACTGTATAGAATATGAGGACAAGTATTAAGTGAAAACTAATATCTATTCTCATTTTGTTGCATCTTTGCTTGATATTCAGGTGTCGAAGGCAATGATACTGAGGCTTACCATGGAGATCTTTCCCAAGCGCTATATCTGAGGCCTTGGGGAAATTGTAACAAATGTTGTCTATGGCCTTGGAATTCCAACAACAAGTGATCTTCATCGTCATATTGAAGAGGATGCGGTGGTGCCTTGGGTGCCATTTCTGAGTGGATTTCACATGATGACCATTAGGGAGCACCACCAGAGGGTGTCTTGTGCTTGCCATGTCTTGCTAAGGTGCTACAATGTAGAGCTTTTCTATGATGTGGAGTGGTATACTGACTTCAAAAACCTGGTGTATCCTCCTCCACTTGCTATTGCTACTGTCAAAGCTCCTGCTGAATGAATGAAATGTTTTCTCCTCTCTTTTTGTGTATATATCTCGAAAAGCTTCTTAATATATATATACTCAAAAATTCTGGCCTAAGAGCCATTTTGAATTGTAATATCCAAAGTAAATATTACCATATAATGAATATATAGCTCTTTTGTCAAATTTTTGTCTCCATTGTTTTTGGCTTCTTTCATGCTTTAAAGGGTTCCACTAACTAAAAGACTCGGCCGAACAAAACACAATTTTTTTTTTACATATTTACACTGTCAAAAGGTTAATGAAGCTAATTAAAAAGTTTAAGGTGGATTCCATTGACCGTAATTCCCAATGCTTCTTTTTCCATATTCTCTAATTCAAATGCATTATGTTGCTTGCATTTAATAATGCAAAAAGGACCTTCCCACAGACTATTGAATTTGCCATGTTGGCCAGGCTTTGTGGCTCTCTCATTAAATTTGAGCACCAAATCTCTGCACTTAAGACCTTGGTCAGAGGTTTTCTTGTTGAACCACTTTTTAACCACCAGTTTACGATTACACATGGTCGTTAGTGCAGTTTCCCTTCTTTCTTGTACTTCTAATAGCTCGGCTAACTGGACCTCCATGGCTCCATTTTGTTCTACCTCTGGAGACTCGAGTAGTTGTAAGCTAGGAATTTCCGGAGAGACAAGAAATAGTGCTTCCTTCCCATATACCAGCTCATACGACAAAGTCTTTAAGACTTGCTTGGGAGTTATGCGGTCCGCCCAGAGCGCTGCTTTAAGGTTCAAATGCCACTCTCTTTGATGCTCCAACCTAATTTTTTTGATGAGTTAGACTAATTTTTTATTAGTCGACTCGATCAAACCATTTCCCTGTGGGTAATAGTTTGAAGATGTCTTTAGGAATATGCCATGCTTAAGTGAAAATTGACATACCTTCAAACCTAGGAAGGCTTTTGCATTGTTTGAGATGATGGTCTTGGACGGGTTGAACCTCATTACTAGTTCTATGAGAAAATTCACAATCTCCACCTCAGTCACATTCTTTAAGGGCATGGCCTCGGTCCACCTGGTAAAATAATTTGTGTTCGTAAGGATCCACTTATGTCCGACACTGGAGGTGGGATTAATCATCCTGATACAATCAAGGCCCCACTACGCGAAGGGTTCTTCAACCACTATTGGATTTAGAGGCATTGTCGAGTTTCTCCTTGTTCCTATGAAGAATTGGCATTCTTTGTAGGATTTAACTAGAGAGTGTGAGTCATTGAATAGTGTAGACCAGAAATACCCTGCACACATAATTTTAATGGTAGTGGTCTTTGTAGAGAAATGTCCACCTACAGGACTGTTATGAAATATGTCCAAATTTTTTTGTGTATGCTCTTGGGTGACACACTGCAGAATAACACCATTGAAGTTCATTTTGAAGAGAACCCCTTCAACAAGCACATACCCGTTGTTCTGCAACCTATAAAACCTCTTCTTCTGAGAAGGGAGGCCCACTGGATAGTTCCCAGTCTGTATGAATCTCATTTTGTCTACCAACCAGCAGTCTTCAGACTTAGATTCATTAAGTAGAACTATCTCGAGTTGTTCCTCCTCAGCTACCACTTCATCACGTGCCAAATACTCACACAATCCTCTCCCCCGCACGGTCTTTGTGGGCTTGACCTCAATGTCCTATTCAAGGATCTTGGTTATCCAATTGGCCCTTTTTTATGTGATTTCTCCCTCCATAATGTACTCACGTATACTGGAATGCGCTACATATACAACTACCTTGCTGCAAGCTATGAGGTGTCAGAACTTTTTTAGCCCCTTAACAACGGTGAACGCCTACCTCTCGACGAAGTTATACTTCATCTCATAGTCTTTTAAAGTCTGAGAGTGAAAGGCTATCAGATGTTCTCCCTTTCCTTCATCATCCTTTTGGATCAGAACAATAGCGATGCTAGATTTGCTACTAAACACATAAATTATGAAGTTCTTTGACAAGTCTGGGTTCACTAGCACATGAGCTGAGGAAATAGCCTCCTTGACCTTATCAAAGGCTTCTCTGGCTTCTTTTGTCCATTTAAACAACTGATCCTTCTTGAGCATCAAGGTGATTGGTCTAATTAAACCTACAAAATCCAAAATGATTTTTCTTACAAAATTTAACTTCTCTAGGAAGAACTGAACTCCCTTTTTGTTGAATGGAAGGGGCAATTCCTTGATTGCCTTCACCCGATTTGGATCAATAGCAACCCCATCTTTGGACACTACATGCCCTAATAATTTTCCTTGGGGCACTCTAAAAACACATTTTTTTGGGTTCAGGGATATCCTGAACTCCTGGAATTTTTTAAAAACCATTTCAAGATTATCAAAATGATCATCTTTTGACTTAGAGAATACCATAAGATCATCCAAGTAGATCAAGATGATATTATTAATCAGTTCTCTAAAGGCAATGTCCATTGCTTGCTAGAAGGTAGATCCTGCATTTGAGAGGTTGAAGGGAATTTTTACATAGGCAAACATTCCCCACTTATTAGTGAACATTGTTTTGTGTTGGTCCTCCTCTTTGACCCAGATCTTGTTGTAATCGGAGAAACCGTCCAACAAAGAAAACATCTCTGAGTTAGCCATTATTTGCAAAATACATTCCATGGAAGGCAATGGGTAGTGGTCCTTCAAGCATGCCCTATTCAGATCCTGAAAATCAACACAAAGGCGAATGTCCCCATTTTTCTTTCAGACCGGAACCATATTGGACACCCATGTACTATGTTTGATTGAGAAGACAGTCCAGGAATGGATTAGCTTCCTCAGCTCTTGTGCCATTAGTGCCTAAATTTTTGGGTTTACTGGCCTCTACTTCTAGCAGATAGGTTTTGCTCCTTCTGTCAGTTCTATGGTATACTGGATTACTTCGGGATCATATCCCTTAAGGTCATCATATGACTAGGACACTACTCCTTTATATTTTTCACAAAATTGCATGAGCCTGTCCTTATCATGTTGCGGAACATCTTTCTCCAACCTTAAGCTTCCTTCCATCTCTGACCTGAAGATCTGCATAGCCGCCTTTATCCGCTACAAACTTCCTCTTGTCATTTCTTGCATCATCACAATCAAATAGATTTTCAAGAGTGACAAGTCCTTTCGGAAGCTTGTTGAACCTTAGCTGAATAATTTTCCCTTCATAAGCTTCTATAATTTTTGGTTGGAGCTGACTGAAAAACTCTCTTGAGTGTTGAATAAATGAGGCAATTTGTTCGTCACTTTCAAACACTTGCCAACACTAGTCATTGTCTAGGATTGTGGGTCAGACAATCACTCACACATTCTCTGTGTTCTCAATTAAGTCAAAAACAAGATCGAATTGAGATCCTATCATCCCCATGTGATCCATTGTATTATACTCTTTAGGCACCGTTTGGATATTGAAGGCCTCAAAGCTTTCAATCAGGTCCCAGACTCTATATCTATAAGATCGCATGTAGACATTCTTTGCTGCAGAGATACCTCAAACTTGATTGACTATTAGCTCAAAGTCTTCAAACACCATTATTTGTCTAACACCCATCCACTTCGCAAGGCTTATACCTTGCACAAGGCCTTCATATTTAGCTTCATTGTTTGAACAGGAAAATTGAAAGGGAAAAGAGATGAGTGTCTTTTCATTGGATGGGGATGTCAAACATATCCCGACTCCTACACTAACTTTACATCTTGCTCCATTGAAATGCAACATCCACAGCTCTGAGGCTTGACCACCCTCAAATTCCTTCATCACCTTTGGAATTACTTGATCCTCATCATAGATGACATAAGTTCCCAATCCGGTGGCATGATAATTGCCGAAAGGATCAATGTTTATGAATTCACTCAAGAGGACCTCTTCTTCATTAGTCTAGTCTCTGGTCACTTTCTCATCCTTAAGTAACTTAGTACAATACATCTTATCTTTGGTTATAGAGGTATGAGTAGCCTCAAAGTTGATCATGGCTTCATCTGCTACATATTTCTAAATGCAAAGGTTTAGACACTATCTTCATCATAGCTCCATGCTTGGTCTTAGGAATCAAGTGTGACCAATTTAAGGAAAGATACCCACCTATCTTGGCAGTGAACTCCCAGGATAAGCAAAGGCCGAACATGGGAGGGATGCCAATGATCACAGTATCTTGTGGGGCTGTGATACTAGGGCATGAGAACAAAGTCAAGGGGAGGTTCCTAATGACACCTATAGTTTCAACCTTATTCCCATCAAGCTGCATAACTCCTTTGTTTAAAGGTTCATAACTAAGTCCTAAGGCTTTAGCTATTTGCTTGGGCATAACTATGGTGCTACCACCAAAGTCAATCATAGAATTGTGCAACAATTTCTTACCCACAATGAGAGTTAGGAAAAAGGGTTTTTGTTTTGGTTTACCTCTACTTTCAGTAGAGGCTTCCTCTCCATTGTTTGTGAGGACCTTGGCCTGAGATGATGAATCAACGACCTTTCCTTTAGATGGTTGCTTTGTTGGCTCCATGGTTGCATCTTCCAGTAGGGCCTAATGCAGCAATGACTTCTGCTCCAGAATAACTAAGATATCCCAAAGAGATACATTAGTAGAGGCTTTCTTCAACTATTCCACCACATTGAATGGCAGTGGATTCAAAGACTTCTGCTCCCTAGACCTTGTTATAGCAATCTCCTTATGTGGTTGGGATTGCTATGCAATTGTGGAGGTACTAGGAGCTTGATCGAGAACACTTTTGGGTTGTTGAGCAACCAGTTCGCCCATGAATCTCCTCTTTGAGTGAGTGTTATAATATGATTGCACTTGTGGGGCTTTCAATGTGGATGCATCATTTGCAAACACCACTTCTTGTTCCATCCACGAGAAGAGTGCGTGATTGAGAGCTATATATGTTTCTTGCTCTAAGGACATTCCTTGCATTTGAGTGGTGAGTACCGCATTTTCCATTTGTAGAGAGACATATGTATAACTTCTTGAGTCTGGCATGACAACTTGACTGCATTGTTCCACCACTCTTTGTTGTAAATTGCCACGCAAACAATTTCGAGGCATATGTGCTTCATTGTAGGGGAAGCATCAAGGATTGATATCATCAGCGAGATAATTTTGCCCCATTACCAGTTCTCTATTCAAACTTGGGTGAAAATTTTGTAGTGGAGTAGGCACCGGTACTATCTGATTATTTTTTTGAGTCTGTGGATTCATTTGCGCACCTCCTTGGAACTAATTTTGCTAGTAAGAAGGTCTTCCACCTTGGTAATTTTGGGAAGTTGGCTTCAGAGGCATAAATTGTTATCACTTGATACTAGTTATTTCACTTGAAAAGTTCTGCAACAACTCCTTGATGTCACTCATCTCATCTTTTGAAGAGTTAGATGTAGAAGCAATGTTTTGCTGTGCACTTAGAGATGCATACATAGATTGGGGAGGAGCAGATGCACTGGTAGAAGCTATTTCTTGGGCGAGAACTAACAACTCTACAAATAAATAGTGGGCTGATGCGGTAACTTTCCAGCATCGATCAAATTATTCTCCACCTTAACAGTGATGTTAGATGCATCTGACAAGGTGTTCCCACCAAGGGACTGGATCATCACTGAAATGTCGACATTGAGAGACTTTAGATAAAACATGAATGCCAAATCAATAGGCAGGCGAATAGCAATCTGGATCCTTTGCCAAGTTGTGTGAAACTAGGCATTGAAGTCGGTCATGGCCTCCTGAGGGGCCCGCTTTATGGTCACCAATTGTAGGAATAGTGAAGACCGATCTCCATTGTTTGAAAACCACTCATAAAAAGTCTCTCTGAGTTGATCCCAAGTACCGATGGTATTGGCTTCCAAAGTGCGATACCAATCTAGTGCCCTGCCTTTGAAAGAGGCTGCAAGCAATCTCAACGCTACATTTTGATCTGTTATACCATGCACCAAACACACATTCGCCACATCTTGCAGATGATCATATGGTGTTTTTGAGCCTTCATCAGTGAATTTTGGTAAATCTTTTAAAGTTGGTGTTGGGATAGGATCCCAAATGATCAGTGTTACTGGTGCTATGAGAGGGCTTATGGCGTCCCATACTACAAAATTTTTGTTAGCCATTAGTAACGAGACTGGAGGAGGGGTTAGGATGTTCACTGGATGGGTTCTTGCTTGTATTGTTACCAATGGTGGTACTAGTAAGCTAAGGTTATTCACTGTCTAGGATCTAGTAATAGGTCTATGGCTCATGCACCCACTTTAAATTTAAATATATTCAAATAGAGTCCCATCGGGCATGCCAGAAAAAGAATTGTTGATGTCTAAAATTACTAGGTAGACAGCCTTATGGGAAACTCAGTTAATGGAGGGACCAATTGCGCTAAAGTGAGTAACCTCCAAGTTTTAAAGAAGCTAACTCTTCCATGTATTAGGGGGTTGAAAAAGGAAAATGAAGCAGACTAAAATAAAATCTAATCTAAGGCAATGTACCAAGATTTAAGTATATAGGCACGGGTAATCTTCCTTCAGATGAGATTTGAGGGCTCATTCAGCAATATGCATGTCCAAAAATAACAAAAAGCATAGATGAAAAATCTAAGAAGTCCATCAAATAACATAACATAACTTCATATACATTCACTAAACAAGAAGAGTTCAAGACATGATCTAAATCAACAAATTTATATTGAAATTATAGAAGTCTTGTAGATAAACTATTTAGTACAACAAACAACACAATATAATGTCTTATCAATTAACTAAGAAATGAAGAGGCCGAACAAGTTGGCACAGTCTATGAGTCATAATACAATAATTAAAAATAATACAAAGGCCTATAGTCTTTCAACACTTTTTTTTGTGTATTTTTGAACCCTTTTTCAAAGAGTCAGAGTAGTATATATAGATCCTTCCATTGCTTGAAATCCAATAAATGGAAAGATTCCCCAGGCACGGGCCATGCTTCTCGTCACAATGATTCTCCAAAATAGACATAACATAAAAGATTCTAAAATGTGGCATTTAGTTGCCTCGAACAAAGTGCATCCTTCACAATGATGGATGTCGTCTTAGAGGGGAAGCAACAAAATTCTCATGAAGACATGTGTCTAACTATCTGAAGAATTGGTTAGGACACGTGGCATAGAGGTGGGGCCTCTCATTCTTCCTTCCTTCATTCAAGACTGAAGTCCCTGCAGAGATGACATGTGGAGAAGAGGCATGGACTCTAATGCATTCTTCCTTCCTTTGCAACCATGATCCCCGCGGAGGTGACACGTGGAGCAGACCGTTCTCAAAGCCTTGACTATGAGGCCTGCCAAAAAGGTGCCCGCGGGATGATGCAACGTGGCACACAGATGGAGCTAGGAGATGAAGGGAAAAGAGTTCCCAAAGGCGTGCGCTATCTACACGTGGTGCAAGCAGATGAAGGTGCTACCAAAAGGGGGCCCAAAATATGCAACATACAAAGTGTAGGCCAAGACTATGCAAAAACAATAATATCAACCCAAGGAGGGATTTAAGGATTTTTTAAATCCACAATATGTAGAGTAGATCATTTCATCCAAGGGTCTTCTTATCCTAAGTCATTTTCTTGATTAGAGTAGGTCTACATCCATGATTAAAGATCAAGGACATCAATATTAGGTATCTAAGATAAATTTGATACAAATCAAGTTACACCAAAATTTGTAACATAAGCCTATTTTAAGTTACATTATGGGCTCATAACCCACAAATCCCCAGGATCATTTTCACCTCTCAAACTTTGGGAAAAAAATATTGTTTAAATGAATCAAGTGAAATAAAAAATACTTTCCTAAGATACAAAAAATAATCTTAGTGTCAAACATGGGGATATGTCAAATTTTACAAGAGGAATGACAACCTCCAATCGATTTGGATGTTGGAAAAGAATTGGATATTAGTGTAAACCTAAGTCCTTCAATGAAGTGTTAGTGGGTGATAATTGTTTGCTATGAATTCTAAAAATTTTGTACATCTTTCATTTTATTGGACTTGATCAATCCAATAATTTTGTACTTGAGTTTCATCTAGAAAATATGTACTTGGAAGGTTATAGCATGTCATTAATTACCTATGAGTCTGTGACAAGGTGATAAATGTTGAAATATGTTTTAGGCTATTTTATTATGTCCTTAGAAACAAACTCACCTCAAAACTTGGTTTGAATGTTTATGTGAAATCAAGTCCACTTTATCTAAGGAAATCGTCATTTGATTGTTTAGAGAGAAATGATATACCATATAGTAAAGGAAATCTAGATCCTTTTGCTCAAATGCAAAAGTGGTTTTGCACCAAGGAGTGGGATCTTGATATTCACAACACCCTGTAGTTCATCATGATGAAGGATGAAACATTTTTTCTATTATCTTATATTTTCAACAAGAGTAATCAAGAGTTTGTATTAATTGCTTAGAATCTTTGTGGTAATAAAATGAGAGAAAAAAATTCTTAAATAACAGGCCTTGCCAATTTCCAACTCTTAGTTTTGTTGTTGAGATTTATTGTGAAACGGTAGTTCATGAGTCAAAAGAATATTGAACAATAAATTATCTTCATACTTTAGAGGATGGTATTAAACTTATTGGTAGTTGAGGCAAGTATACTAATAACCACTCTCCAAGGACATAATTGTAGTATAACATTGTTGAACACATCGAAATATTGAGAGGGGGGTGAATCAGTATACTTCAATTTTAATTTCAATCCTTAACTGATGAAGCTAAGTAATACCATTAAAGCATTCATCTACTTAATAAAAATAGGAAAGAAGATAAGAATCCACACAAGAACACAATTGTCACTAGATATACATGGAAAACCCCATAGGGGAAAAACCACGATGAGAAAAGATGCTTGGATCTACTGTCCAAATCCAACCTCACAAATAAAAAATAGTTACAAATTTGATTTAGGGCTACAACCCAAGGAAGTTGCAACTCCCTTATTATAGTTTTAGGGTTACACCTAAGGAAGCTACAACCTCGTGATTAAAATAACTAGAATATGAATGACTTTATGGCTTCAACCCACTGATAGTCATCAATTTTGCATATTAGGTTTTTGGCAGACCTTACCACAATCTTCCTATAGACTTACACATTCTTGCATACTTAATTCTCTTCTCGTATTTGATCTTCTATATATATCATTTGCATGCTTTGTAAATACAAATTAAGTCAGCCATAAACAAGAAAATATATAATGTGTAGTATGTCGGCCTTCATATACATTTGTGACACACAAGAGTGATAAAACATTATTTGTGTTTCTTCCAAATGAGTCGGTATGACCCATACAACATCTTCAATCACTCATTAAACTCCACTTAAACTTGAATTAGTGGTGCACACCATCAACATACCTTAGTCAACCTCAACAAAAAGCATAACTTCACTAAATGACTTGAAAAACCTGTGCGGTACTAGAAGCAAGAAAAAATTTCATGTGCTTTATACCTTGGACACTATGAGACATGTGGAGTGTCCACACAAACTCATACAACTAAAATTCACAACCTTTTGATAGCACAAGTATTCAAACACTTGTTTTGATGAAGATTAAGCATTCAGAACCAACTGTATCACTCTGACACTTTGAAAATTGAACTTGTGGAGCACCAGATCACTTGAAACTTCAATATAAAATACTTTAGACATCATTAAGTATGTCCTCAAAATCACTTGACCAAAAATTCACATGCAGTGGAATGCAGAGCATTCCAACAATTCTTATGAACCACTGCACTACCCTAACAAATTTTGGTACTGTATCACTTCTAACTTTCTCTACAAAAGGACTATTGACACATGAAAATTTGGAAATAACACCTTCACATCTCCATGAAGCTAAATTCTAAACCGCATGACTAGATATTTCTCAATGGAAGGATGCAAACCAAAATATTGTGTCTCTACCTTAGAGTATATATTGTGAAACTTCTACAACTTGTCAGTGAGTGTGGTACACCAAATTGATCAAATATCATTGTAGGCATCTTGAAAACACATCAATACATGTGTATCCACATCCACATCATACTTAGACATCAAACTGACTCTTAGTCTTCCAGATCACTACAATGCTGACCTACACCATTAGATATCTTTTCACACTAAAAATCTCCAAAGCATATACAACCTTAAGCACACTTTTGACATCAATGACAATCAAGCTTATCAAGCTGCGACAAACATGACCAAGACAATCATCACTAGCTATAGAATTTTTAAATCCTATTGCTTGAGGACAAGTAATATTTGGAAGGGCGAATTGTCATGCCCCAAATCCAAAACCCCCATAGCCTATGCTACACTAATAATAATCGTTGACTAGGGAGGATATTAAATAGCAGCTCGATTCCCTATTAATATAAGGCAACACTAGATTTTAAATTAAAGGAAGACCTTTATTAAATTATAAGTAGCAATTCTACAAGGGATCGAGGAGAATTAATAAAAGGAAATTGTTACTGCAGAGTTCTACAAGGGATCGAGGGGAATTAATAAAAGGAAATTGTTAATGTAAAGATCCACAAGGGGATATATAATTAATAATTAAAAGAGTTAAGAGGCAACGCTTGGTGGGGAAAGGATGTGTCTTTTGTTAAGATAACCAATGAAAGGATGTGACCCCTCCTCATTTGAAGGTATAAGAGGGGGGGTGAATGCATTGGAAAAAGGTATGAAATGGGATCAATCAAGTAGATTGAAAACAAGAGAAATAAGGATTGGAAATTATAAGAGATCTATTAGATTAATTATTATTAACAAGAAAATATTTGGGAAGTAAGTTTATATATATATATTAGTGATTATTGTAAGTTTTAAATTTAATTAGAAATAATTATATATATAATATTTATTTATATACGATCATACAATAATGATGCTTGCAACAATTATTGATCCTTAAAAGTAATCATGATTCTTCCTTTATTATGAATATGGATAATAGGTTCGTATAATAATCTATTTTGAATTTAAAGAAATGATTGCAAAACAGGAAGGCCTATCAAATTTTCAAGTTCACAAGAGGTGAAGGCCCGACATACCTGACCATCAACTATGCCACCAATAGGGGGTTAAGCCTTGTGGGCTAGGAGGCATATGTGTGCTCTTGAGCTTGGTGGAAGGGAGGTAATCTTCATGCTCTTATCTAATGTAGGAGCATCTAGGGGTACTAGCAATATTGCATCACAAAAAATATTGCTATTTTATTTTTGTTTATTTTCAATAAAGGCTTAGGGGTTATGAAAATAAATATTTTTAATTTGCAACTTTGTAATTTTCCTTGTGGAAAAATTGTAAATGTAATTTTGGAGGAATTATGCTCTGATAAATATTTCAAAGGAATAAATGGAGGAATATTCC
>VDFB02060823.1:0-11913 GCA_007258455.2 Sequoia sempervirens
ATTAGGAGGCCCTTGTATACTGCAGTTAGATAGGAACAGTAAATCTGAAAACTAACCCTCCCTTGCAGCTTCTCTTCATCCTGTACAATCTGTTCTTTCTTGAGCCTGGGATCCTCTGCACCATTTTGATTACCATTCTTTTCTATATTTTGTACTAAATTCTGGATATTCACGGTATCAGCTAGCTTGCAAGAGTTTTTAGGTGCTATCTGTCCCTTACTCATGTTCATTCAGTTGCTCCTGTTCACTACTTCTAAAACCGTATTCATTTTTTATTGCATTAACAGCCCCCAAAGCTTGATCGTATGAACCAACCATTCTTATAAAATCCATGCCTTCTTGGAGAAGATTGTTGTATTGACCAACCTGAGTAACTGTGCCATCACACATTACCTGTTTGAGGATTTGAGATAAATTTTGATTACAACTATTTTTAAAGATAAGACAAAACTACTAACAGGCATGCATTTCTGTATATGCAGATGAGGCTTACTAGAATGAGATCTGCAGGAAGTAAGAATCCAACATGGTGAGTCACATATAATATGGTCTTTGATCTCAAAATTCCTTGTATGCATTCCTATAATCAACACATTCCATTCAGTACATTAGAACAAAAAACTCTAAGATTGTGTGCATTACTGTCTATAAGAGCTTCCAACTCAGTAGCATTTCCTAGAGGTGAACAAACACTTACCCAAATGCATATTGGAAAAAAGATTATAATTCTAGATTAATGTTCTTCTGCCATAGAGTTGCTATGAGCTTTTATATTTTATTCCATGTTTCTGAGACAACTGAAATGTGTGGGCATTAAGTATGAGTGTCTAGTGTTTTCCAAGTTTCTAATACTACCTTGAAGAGGTGAGTCCTAGTGTCTGCATCGACAGCACTGAAAGGGTCATCAAGAAGTTGGCCATTAGCTTGTTGCCTTAAAGTCATAAGATAGCACACCTGTGAGATTATTAGAGCCAAGATTCAAATATTTTAAAGATTTGAGCTGTCCAATGGCCCTTGGAATTGCCCCTATCAAATTTAATGATGTATTAATTAGAATAATTTTAGAATAGTCATTGAGGGAGGGAACCAATTAGCACGTTGCCTTCAAAGTAAAGATGTGAGAGTAGTATACCTGTGAGATAGTTAAAGCCAAGATTCAAATATTCTAAAGACTTGAGCTGTCCCATGGTGTCTGGAATTGCCTCTGTCAAAGATAATGAAATATAATTAAAAATAATTAGTAAGAGAAGGGATGGAACTAGTTAGCACGTTGTCTTCAAAGTTAAGACATGAGAATAGTGCACCTGTGAAATGGTTATCATAAAGGGACAAAATAAGTAGAGATTTGCAGTTTCCTAATTCAAGTAGTATAGATCCACTTAAATTGTTTCCACTCGAATACAAAAATTTCAAGGACTTGAGCTTCCCAATGGTCTTTGGAATAGTTCCTGTCAAATTCAATAAAATATAATTTAGAACAATTACTAAGATGAGGGGGGATTGAAACAAATAGCATATTCCCTTCAAAGTTTAGAGATGAGAGTAGCGCACCTGTAAGATGGTTAGAGTAAATGAGCAAATGAACGAGAGACGTGCAATTTCCTAGTTCAGGTGGTATAGTTCCATTCATATTGTTTTCATACAAATTCAATCTTTCCAAAGATTTGAGCTGTCCTATGGACACTGGTATTGCCCCTAGGAAATTCAATGAAGTCTAATTTAAAACAATTACTAAATAGATGAATTGAAGTAGATTGCATGCGCCTTCAAAGTACAAAAATAAGAATAGCGCACCTGTGAGATAGTTAGAGCCAAGTTTGAAATATAGTAGAGACGTGCAATTTCCTAGGGTTTAAAAAAAGCAGCAGTCTCACATGTGGGCAAGGTTCAAGCTAAAACCCTGAGCAACATTCGAGAGTCACAGTCTAAAAGGTTTCAAGGAGCATTCCAAATGAAAGTTTGGATGCAAGGGTCACCAAGAGACAGTAGCCATTATTGAAATGCATATGTGTGAGACAGGGGCAGCATTCTTTGAGAGACACTGACTTGTTATCTAGTACACCTATGCAGTGGCAAGGATAGTAATCTCATGAATGAATTTGATGCATAGTTACAAACCCTGTTTAAAGCCTTTGTAATGTGTGTAGCTTGTGCAGGGTTAAATGTGACTATAGAAAGTACTTTGAACTTTTCTCTTGTACCAGCGATTAGACTTCACAAAATGAATTGTACATGAAACACTATATACATTATATATATATATAAAGTAGGCAATGAACAATGTATTGTATAAAACCAGGGAACTTTTTTCGTCTGAATGAAAACTAGGCAAGTTGCTTGCAATAATCAATGTAAGGAACATAAAAGATCTTGCAAAAAATCATTTTGTTAAGTTCTTCTTTTCTTCCAATAAGTCCTACGAGCTAAAAAAAGCATTCTAATCTATATATTCTATTGTTTTCTTATCCACGATCAATCCCACATGATTAGACAACAATAGACTCAAACATAAGAAGCAAACATGTCTTTTGTTAATTTGTTTCTATCCATCCTCTTCCTTTATGTCCTCTTTCTACGAGGAACTATACTAATACGAGGCACTATTCTAATTGTGGGTGTCAATTGTTCATCACATTGGACACCCTCCTCATTATTCTCTTCTCCCACTTGCTCCTCATGTTCCTCTAGATCCTCTTCATGCTCACTACCTGATGAGTTGGATTGTTGGGATTCCTATACACAACAAAATTTAACTCATTAAAATAACATATCAAATCATAGTTTTAGCTTTGCTTGTTTCATTTCTGTATGCAAAAAAGAAACTATTATAATTCTAGGTGTATCTATCTATTTCAATATCTATATCATTTGTTTTGCAATGGAAATGAAAGCAAAATATGAAATTTTATTATATCCCATCATGCAAAGAACTTACCTCAGATTCATGACTAGTGACTAATTTCTCCCCTTGATCTAGCATATGTTGTCGAAGGCCTTTGGAACCATGTAGTAAAGCATATTTTAGGAGGTCCTCTAAAGCTTCCTTTTGAAATTGGTGAACCTACATAAACAATTATAACCAAATTTATAAGGTATAATGACTCATAAGATACAATTAACTCACAAGTTAATCATGACTTTTTTATGAAATAAAGAATACAATAGATGAAAATTTTGACTTACCAAGCCACCACAAATGCTATTGTACCCACAAGATCCTAATTTATGAGATCCAATACTTGACACCCTAGCTTGGGTTGCTTTTGTTGTATCTCGAAGGCGTCTTTTAGATCCTGGCCGTGCAGATGGCCTATAGTTTGGATTATTGTGGGCCTTCCTCTTAAATTTGGCATCTTTCATAAGCTCATCCCATGTCACTTGGTCTGTGATCCAAGCTGGACGTGGATATCTTAAGTCTTTTGTTAGCTTTGACCTTAGATTGTCTCGTTTAGAGTGAATGTATTTCCGAGCAATATCTAAAATAAATTCCTTATTAAAACTAGGATTTCCAAATGCTACTATGACATCCTTAAATAGTTCATCCTTCTTAGCATTGGCTTGCTTCCTCCAATCCATTTGAATGGTATTGCCAAATAATTGTTCTGCACGATGAAAAATGAAGTGAAAGAATTTCAACCCCATTTCATCCTTCAAGACATTTCCTTCTGAGGTGAGCAAGATTGTAACTTCTTGCGTTCCTTTTGTGGTCACCGAGGATATTGTTGTAGTTATAGGGGTTGAGGTAGATGCCCCTATAGGTACATCAGTCACATTGTCATTTATTTCCTGTATTTACAATGAGATCATCAAACAACCATTTAATCACAAATTAGAATCACAAAGCAACCATGTAATCATCAATACTGCTTTTACTAGTCAACATGTTATGACATTGATTAAAGTAAAATATGAACTAGAAAAGAATAATAAGATAATATTTCCATATAATTATACCTGTTCATCTGAAGTAAGCCCTGCACTCCCCAACAATGTCCTCTCCCATAACTCAATTTACTTAGATATTTCTCTCCTAATTTCAACATTTTCAGGAGTATCTGGTAGGATCCTTAGTATTCTTGATTGTGACTCTATAAGACTCCTCAAGGAAACTTGTTCAGGTGTTGGTGGAAGAACTCTAACTGAACCTAGACTTGATGTAGAGGGCATGCTATGAGGTATTGTGCTTGATGCCACACTTGTGATAGGTGTTTCTGGTCTAGATGTAGAGGGCATGACACATCTTTTTGAAACATCCTGCAAGGCACAAATATAAATATTAAAGTGGTATTATGGCAGAAATAACATAATCAAACCCACACAAACATATGATTGAATCTTACTTTTTGCACAACATTGGGTGTATTGGATGGCATAATTGGATCTTGCATGCCAACAAGATGCATTCTTGGGGGAATTACTCTAGAAATGTCCTATAGCAAAAACAAAAATATTAAAAAAATATAAAAGGTGAAATAAGTTAATTAAATGCACAAGAATTTAGATCAAATCTTACCCCTAGCATAATACTAGATGTATTAAAGGGCGTGATAGGTGTCGACATGACTTTAGAGATGGCCTGCATTCCACAAACATAAATTAGCATAATATAATACGAAACATAAGATAATTGAACCTATAAAAGATAATTTTCAAACTTACCTCATTCACCGTCATAGCAATGTTTTGCCCTTGCCCATTCCTTAGCATTTCAATTAGCCCATTTAAGATCAATGGATCCCCCATAGTAGAATCGGGAGTACCCATTGGCACATTCTTAAAGAAACACATAATGACATAAAATGACAAAATATTAATTAAAGAACATATGCAATTGATCATATTAGTAATATAAGTCAAATTCACTAGCACATGAACAATAACATACATAATTTTCATTATGTTTCCATACATAAGAAAAACATAAACAATCCTCAACTTCCAAAGTTTTTTCAGCTTTAAGGTATTGTGTTTCTCTTGCTTAGGTGTCAATTATTGTGTGTTTTGATTGATTCAATTGTTGAACAAACCTTCACTTTACTGTTGTAGGAATGACACGAGAATGACCAAATCTTTACCCTCAGAAATCCATCACAAAACACAAGAAAATACATCTCATAAAGTGAATGTTTTTGATTTCAGGGATTGATACCTGCTTACAAACATGATGGAATTATAATTGAACTTTATGAAAATTTTGAAAGGGTAATAGCCAAGGGGTTGGCAGGTGACAGACTGAAAATCGACCCTCAAAACCCTAGATGCTGCTTATGAATTTGAAAATTTGAGCTTTTTGGAAGTAGACACTCTCCCTAAAATGGCTGAAACTACTTAGAAAATGGTAAAGATTTTCTCAAATCAGGCATTTGAATAGATATTTTGTGAAGAACACTGCTGTAATTCACTGAATGACTGAATTTGATCACAAATCTTCTTCAAAGGCTGCCAAAATGATTGAAAGCACCTGCTAAACTCCTCTTATCCTGATATAGATCACTGCTGGAATAATTAATACTTTGCTGATATGCTACAATTTAAGTGAAGATAACTGCTTAAGATTCCTAATGTTCTGCTCTTCTACCGAGCGGGCCTCATACTCTGATTGCACACTTTTATTTGAAACTTTGTGTCTGCTGTTGAAGGGCATGCCTGATAATGTTGCTTACAAATTTGACTTGACATCAAAATTCTCCTCTTGATTGGTTTTGTTGAACAAACAAGACAGACTACTTAATGACCCCACAAATTTTGATTGGAGACAAAGATTCTTTATTGATTCTAAAATTTCCATTTGTAGATGAATTAGTACCTAAAATATGGAGTGCCATTTAGGCACCAACTCTTTTGAGGAACCCAAAGAACAAGTACTCGACATCAGAAGTTGCAAATAGGTGACTTAAACTTGTAATATTTTGCTAGTAGCTGACTATTTGGTTGTTACTTGTTGGCATTGGTTAGTTGTTATGATTAGTTGTAACTGTTCCTAATGGCTTGCTCTTAACTAACAACATTTGGCACCCCTTTAAATTGAATTCTTGTATATAGGGAATACATTTGATCCTTTGCTAATCATCCCTGGTCTACTTCTATGCATAGTTTAAAAAATTGGCGAGTACTTGCTGGATTTGTGGGTACTCACTAATGAAAAACCCAAATGAGTAGTCACATGTATACCTTGGGACCAAGTTTCAGACAAAAATTGTTGCAAGTTTTTTCAAAAAAATCACTTGAATCGCAGGAAACTCATGTTTTTCAAAAAACTCGACAAGTGTTTAAAACTTTAAATCACAATTTGAAGATTTTTCAGTTGCTGCAAATGGCTAGGGCATGATTCAAAGATTTTCCAATTGCTGTGAATTAATTTAGGGTATGATTCAAAGATTTTTTAGATGTTGTGAATAGATTTATGGCATGATTCAAATTCTAGATGCTGCGAACAAATTTAGGCCATGATTTAAGGATTTTTCCCTTTTCGAATTTTCCACTGCATAGACTTCATCTAACACTTAAAGCTTCCAAGTTGCAGTGTTCACCTTTACTTGTAATCTCTCATGTACTGGTTACAGAAAATTAGCTTCACCAATGTGCTTTACTATACATTAACACATGTTCACAATAAGAATACACACATAAACAAAAAAAGACATATTAAAGAAATAAGTACACATAATAAATATATCCATTCTCAATATAATAATAAATAACTAATACTGAACCTGGAAAGAGTTAATTATATCAAGTATTGAATCCTCACAACCATCTTAAAGTGAACATGATGATCAAACAATGTCATTCTCACATGAAATATCCTCATCTGATGGTATAAATGCACCATCATTAATGGGCCCTAAATCCACAAATAAATTAATACCACAATTTTCATGGTCTTCTTCACCTTCAACTACAGGTAAATGAAAATCAATAAATTCATCATCTTCATGGACTTGATGCTCATGTGGTTGCTCATATCCTTCAGAAACTTCAGTAAACTCATCATGATCTTCATCTTGGTCATATGCATCATTACCAATAAAGTTTTCATCATCTCCATCTTGGCCATCTGTGTCTTCAAGGGGGACTTCTGCATCTTCAAGAAAATCATGGTCCTCTACATCTTGAACAAATGTTACTCTTCGTCCTCTTGGATCATAATCAATCACGAATGACCAACCAGGTTGTTCTAAATTGGGAATGAGAAATATCTGCTCACATTGATTTGGAAACACATAAGGTTCAAAAGTGGCTTCAAACCTAGATGTATTGATCATATGGAATCCATTCTTGTGCAGAAATATAGTTTTGTCTTCACCCACTTTGATAAGCTTGTACCAGTGAACACAAAAAATAACTTTTTTGAAAGATATAAAATCAAGCTCTATAATATCCTCCAACACTCCATAATAGCGAAGTGTGTTTGTGATTGGTTGTCTATCATTTGCATGTGAACGACATTCCACCTCAAATGATGCTAAAATTCCACAATCATAAGTTTGTCTCTTGTCATCAACCTTTTTGATGCGAAAATGATGACCAAAATTCCACATTCCTTTGTAATATGTTACCTGTATTCATATAAATATTAACTAATTAGATTCAAGGATGAAAAATTTAAAAGGAAAATCACTAAATACCTCAATGCAAGCTACCTATAAATTTATACACAAAATGCCAAACTGAGCAGCCTTAAAAGTATAGAGATTCAATGATTTAAAAGTGCATAGAAATTGATTATAAATTGCTGATGTAGAATAACCTAAAATACATGGATTTAAATGAATTATAACAGTCCACATACAATTACCATATACAATAATTTAGAATTACCATATACAATTTATTTAGAATTAGCCCAACTGACTCTGATCAAAAGATAATCAGTCTTTTACTTGCCTACTTAATGGATGTAAATCACTAACAAATACAAAATGAATGATAAATAAAAAAATCTGTTATTTTATTAAATTTATCTCTGTTATGTGTACACTTCATTAAAGACAGTTGTTGAGCAGATCTAAACTGTGTATACATATCTCCCTACTTGTACTAATCCCACAACAACTTGCCTTACAATAATATATCCAGTTCAACTTCTTGTTTTTCTCAATATGATTCTACTACTCAATGACCTTGGAATTGTTTGTCTCATGGTTTCATTGCCGAAATTTGCTCAAGCTGGGTTTAGTCAAATCTTTACACAAAGATTTAAATTGTCGAGAGTAACTTGCAATATTCAGCCTCCAAAAACTGTATATATTTTTACCATAAACCAGGTGTTTTGCAAATCACATTAAGTTTTTTAGATGGCGAGTTAAGACAAATAATAGAAGCCTTAAATAGAGATTGCTCAAAAACCTCCACTTAGCTTCACCAATCAACTCACCTACTACACTTTTTAATAGTATAGGTGCTCATATAGTAAATCTAAATGCCTAGTTAGATTCCCTTGATAAATATTATTTACTTTAGCCAAAGTTTATTTGTTTTACAGAATTGTAATTATCGGCCTAAATTTGAAATCTTTAATCAGAGAGATTTAAGCATTCATGATGAATTATATTAATCATTCAGACATCTTAAATCGGGGACCATCTGGCCTTAACCGAAACTAAATAAACATGTTATAATATATTGAAATTAGATTTTTTCTTGATCGGTTCAATGCCCATGGTTTTCTATTCTAGCTAGCCTCTTGGCTAGGTCTCTACAGCTCTTCTAAGGCTAGACCAAGGGGGATATGGCAGGTTGGACGTTATCTCCATATTAGCACATATCACTCCAATTTGAGATAATCTAAATGTACCAAAATACAGTGAGAAATAATCTAAATGTACAAGGAAATCCACAAGGAGGGATAAATCAGATTGGTGCTCAAGGTGTTAATCAGAATGTGAATTAGAATGTGCATGCAAATTTACAGCAGAATATAAATCAAAACTTGCAAAACCAAAATCAACCAGCTCTAATCAAGGGAATCCAAAGCCACGAAGGAATTAGAATGTGAACCCTCTTGCTAATCCTAATCAAAATATATTGGGTAGAAGGCCTATGCAATTAGAAATATATAGGTAGGTTGACTTCACTGGTATATTTGGTTATCCTGATTAGATTCTTTACGACATAAGAAAGCATTTGGAAAATTTTTCTAGAAACACTACTTTGTCTAGTGAAGATCATCTGAAAGCTTTTCTAAATCATATGGATGAATTTGAGGTAGAGCACGAAGATGTGGTTATGAAGTTATTTATGCAATATTTAATTAATGATCAGAATTTACAGCAACATTAAATCAACCTATCAGAAGTTTTGACTTCTTGACCCTGCTGCCCACAGCTAATTTTATTTCTTAAATAATTGAGAACTTACATGAAAGATAAGCTGTTGTATTTTCTAGTCCGTTTGAAAGAGTTTACAGAGGAGGTTTTGTTATAATTTGAAAAGTTATTTTTGTTTTTAGTATAGTTGTTAATATGTTGTGTTCCAGAGGATCCCCGACAACTCAATAGAGAAGATTTTGAACAGCACAACAAGAAATTTTTTTAGAGGCAAAGCAATTCTGATTAACAAGAATGGGAAGCCATTCCTCAGAAGAAATCCCAAAAGGCACTATCCTGGCACTTATCTTTGATCATAACATTTCACGATGGGATCGAGAAATGCTGGAAAAAAATGTTGATGAGCTCCTAAGAAATTTGACTGGCATGAAAGTCATTTATATTGGGAAATCGTTCAGTTCAATCCCAACAAAACTGGCAGACCAAGTTATTGCCTATACACCTGACCATTTTGAAGCCCTCTCCTTATTTGATAAACCCTTAGCAATAATTGCAGGCCCTGACTTTTGGGACCTCAGAACATATATAATTAGAACAATTGTTGATAAGGACGCAGTAGGCTGTATGCTCTTCAAAGGATGGGATAGTATTTCAGGTATGTTGGTGGGGAAAAGTTTCAACATTCAAGACTACCACGGACTTGAAGAAATGATTGCACTAGGAACTCCACCATACAGTAGTCAAAAATTGCTGCAGTTGCTGTTCAGGGAAAAAGAGAGAGTTCATGTCCAAAAAGAATAATTCGGTACTTAATGTTCCTGCTCAATTTTATTCTAAAGTAGAATCATAAGAAAAAAAAAGTAGGAGTTTTTTCTAATGTATTTTAAAATGATGTGTTGTGGTCACAGGAGAAGATGGTCTTCCTACTCATTTCAACACTGGAACCCAAATCTTATTCGTTTAGGAAATGTACAAAGAGATGCAAGATACAATTACAAACCATGAATTTGAAGTTGAATGGATTTGGCTTCCAGTCACAATTGCTGATGGGGATATGTTGAAACAAACTTATAACAATCTCAAACAAACCATGCAATGGAAGAGACTTTAGAGCAATGTTTGATGGATCCATCAACTCTCTCAGTTTTCTTCAGGGGAAGAATGGGGTTCTGTGAAATGCCTATACTTGTGTGCTTGGCTCCTTCGCGTCTTTTTTCTGCCACATATGTGATACCCTAGGTGGCGATATGGGGGCCAGAAGCATGGTTATTTCTCAACAATATCCAATCCTCCCGAGGAACCAGCGATTCGAATAAACTGAAGGAAATGCAGAGTTTACCGCACCTGCACTTTCTCTCTACAAATTTCAAGGTAAGTTGGATCAAGCTATATTTACCCAGCACCATGTTAAGAGTATAATGAGATGCTCTGAGAAATACTTTTGTAGTGCATAGGTTGTGTTCGTACTGCAAAATATGAGATAAGTTTTGGGATCCAACTGAGTGATAGTTATATTTTGATTTTATAGGAGGTTAGTGATGAATATTTGAGCAACTTTCACATGATCTGGTTATATGACGAAGATCCGGAGAAATTTTCAAAATTTAACTCCAAGTTAAGCCATGTAATAAAACAAATGGGCAAAGAATACCAAATCATGATAGTTTATGTAGGTAGGAGAAGCTTTCTGCCCCATATTAACAATAAAGAAGAAGAAGCACCATTGCATAAACAGAAGTTCAGAACACTAATGACATTGTATTGTTGAGCCTGACCATTGGGAATGTGAAAAGATTCTGGCACTACATACACTATTTGGTATATCTGATAGCATCTCAGAAGGAAAACAATGAAAAGTCAGGAGTCTTGGAGATCACACTGGCTCTTACATCTCTTGAGTTGCAGCCTTCTATGCAGACCTTCTGCAGTAAAACACCTAGGTGGTTCCAGCTCCAGCAAGTACTATAATGACTATGCTCCATATATGCATCAGTTGTTTGCGAGGAGGGTCCATGTACTTGATACAAAGCGTTCCCCAGCCAGTAATGCAGTTGTTCAAAATTCTGGTATTTTTGCCTAGCGTGCGACCAAACAATTCATTGGCCTGCCAAAACATGTATAGACACTTTCCAATTGAAAAGTGAATCCTTGTAGAATGGATTATCTTCACAGAAGTCTTGTCTACAGTTTATGAGCACAAACTATCTATATTCTGCTCAAAGAAGCCTAAAAAACATTTTAATATCACTTTAGTATATATCCATCAATGAAAGGTGTGCTTTTCAATGGGCAGTACATATTTCATCCTCAGCAATTTCCTCAACTCTAAGGCTCACTTATGATGGAATACGCTTGTAGTAAATATACAATTCCTTCTCAACCGACCTTGAACTATTGCTGCATCTCCATCACATGCCCAGAGATATAAAGCAAAATTTAGGACTGTTTTTGATCCTCTGCGTTTGACTGCATAAGAATAAGAGATGAACAATAGCACTTCCCCTTAAAATGAATGTGCTGCATAAGAATTGGTTTTGATTCCATGTTTTTAGTTGAATAAGGGACACATATTGAAGGAAATTATATTCCCTTAGTTTAAATAAATACACAGAAAAGCATAATCAAATGCAAAAATCTAACTAGT
>VDFB02060825.1:0-10250 GCA_007258455.2 Sequoia sempervirens
TACCAAAATAGCATTGGAAGGCCATAGTTCCACAATCTAAACCTTACATCTTTGTCAGTTATCCAAAAGGTGTAAAATTCTATCACCTACTCCACCCTACCATAAATGAGTTGTTTATTGAGAGAAGTGTTAAGTTTCAATAAAATCCTCTTGAAAATATAATTAACATTTCTCAATATATTGTGGATTCTCCAGGTCCTAATTTATTCCTCTTATGATTTAGATAATTCATAATAGATTCCTAGTGCAGTATATATTCTTCTTCTTCTAGTTCTGATAGTGACAATAGTGATGAGGGTTCATCTTCATCTAGTTTAGGGATTTCATTAGGAGTTGATATTTCCGCATTAGAATCACCCACATCTTGGACTTTATGATCACTTCATAGGTAGGACAAGGCAGTAGAATTCCAACTTATGACAACATTAAAACAAATTTTCAAATGGGAGCCACATGACTCCTTTTACTCAACTTATGATCCACAAACACTTAGGAGAGGAATTAGGAATGCTGCTTGAGTGGGGTATTTCTATGGATTTTATTAAATTATGATCTCTTAATTAGAAATCACACTCTTAGATTTTGAATTACCTCAGAAGGGAAGGAATACAATTCTAAATGGATGGATATATCAATATAAATTTTTAGTAGATAGATCAGTTGGTAAATACAAAGCATGATTGGTTACCAAAGGTTTTTCACAAGTTATTGGCATTAAATTTACAAAGACCTTTGCACTTGTTGCTAAGATGACTTTGGTTTGATTCACACTAGTTATAGCTGCAACACATGGATGGGTTGAATATCAAATAGATGTGAAGAGTGCAATTCTCCATGTTAACCTTGAGGAGCAAATCTACATTGAACAACCACCATGGTTTTTTCAGGATTCATCCTTAGTTTGTAGAATTAGGAAATCTCTCTATGGCCTCAAACAAGACCCTAGGGCAAGCTTGGTATGCTAAGATGGATTTCTACCTCCTATCTTCAAGTTTTACTAGATGCCATTCATATCCTAATGTGTATCTATTGTGGAAAGATGATTCACTTTTGATATTGGTTCTATATGTTGATGATATTTTGATTGCCTAGAGTACTTCATAGATGCCATCACAATAGTGAATTTAGAACTTTAAGATAAATTTGATATGACACACTTGGGTTTATTGCACTACTTCCTTGGCATTGAAATTTGACAATCTGATTCAGGGATCACTCTTGCACAACCTAAGTATAGTCTTGATTTACTTGCATGGTTTCACATGACTACATGTAAGCCATCTCTAAATCCCTTTCTATTAGGATTCAATATTGAGACTTCTTGTAATACACCATTGGTTGACACTACTTTGTATTGAAAACTTGTTGGCGGTCTTATATACTTGAATCATACCAGGCCATTAATTTCATATGCACTAGCATACCTTCAAGATTTAATAGGAACCTCATGAGTTGCATTGGAAAGAAACTAAGAGAACTCTTCATTACCTTCATAGTACTCAGGTTTGTGATTCATTACAGAGTTGGTTCAATAGCTAACATGGTTGGTTTTACATATTTAGACTGGGCTAGTGATACTGAGAATCACAAATCCGCTTCTAGTTAGAGTTTTTCACTTAGTTCAATTCCAATCAGTTGTTCTAGTAAGAAGTAAAATTCTATTGCTATATCATCCACAGAGGTAGAGTTCAAGGAGATTGTTAACTCATCTATAAGGCTATATGGCTTTAGGGAATTTTTAGTTTGGTATTCCTAGGTAGCCCACTTTCATTTCTTGTGATAACTAGAACACCATTTAGATATGTAGGAATTTAGTTTAGCATTAGTGCAAAACACATAGAGATTCATATGCATTATATTCAAGAGATTATTCATGGGTAGATCATTTTACTAGTCTCTTTACCTATTGGTGTAATTAAATTATTAATTAAATTTACATAAGTTTACATAATAGGCATTCCTTTATTCCTAGGTATCATTTTCTAGGTGATAGGATATAAGATTCTTTCTAGAAGTCTTAGTTGGCTTTTCTAGAACTTATCTTATCTAGTGATTTTACATGATTCCTAGGTAGTTATTTTGTTAGTCATCTCATGTCATAAGATTATGACATTTGTCAACATCATGTTCATTACTACATTTCAACATTTCCTATATAAGGAAGGTCTTTGTACTCATTTGTAATATACTTCATACCTCATCATTTGATAGGTCTTAATATCAAGCAAGCTCATTTTCTTGCATACTCTCTTGTAGAAGGTTTTCATTGTTTTTGCAAGTGTTCTTGGGTGTTGAACTAATATCTTTAGCTCTTTCATACCATTCTTGAGAGGAGGTTGCTAACATTTTCACTAGACAATTTATTCAGAGAAAATTCATTCATCTACGAGATTTTCTTGGCATGTGGTCTACATCAACAAAAACATCATATTTGGGAGGTGATTTCAAGCTTTGTTCTCTTCTTATCTCTCTTTTGCAGGATATTTTTTTCCCAACGGGTTTTCTATCTTTCTCCATTTATGTAAGATTACATTATACATGTGGGTACCTCACTAGGCCTCATAACCTAGACCCCTTTCATTTTTACCCATATAAGCTATGCTTAAGGGGAGTGTTAGTGTCTATTTTACATACACTTAGTCCATAAGCCTACTTAGGCTTCCCTTAACAGTTTCTCATGTGACGTGTCAAGTTAGTTAGGAGGTTTTAGAGGTGTTGAATCACTTTCAACACCTCATGCTACTTTCATGGTAGGAAACTTGCCACCACTCCATGAGTGAAGAGTCCTATTCTCACTTCATGGAAGTTGGGTGCCTTCCTCTTGCCTTTATATGCATGCCTATTTGGCTAATACATCTAGTTGACTTCATACATATTTTCTATTGTTCATTTTGCTTCTTATTATTCTCCATTGTTTGCAAGTTCTTATAAATAGTTCTAATATTTCCAAACATATTAATCATAATAGAAAATTGTTAGAGAAAAATAAATTAAATACAAACATAGTAAGGAAAAAGAAACACTAAGTATCAAGTAGGTCAAACAACTTATGGTGTTAACTCCCTATGTAAATTTGTTAAGATGATCTAAGATTCCCTAGTGATTAGAATTTGTCACAAGGACTTGACCACCATCTTATCTCATAGAAATCCCTAATGGGAGTTGACCCTTGTTGAACTCCCTTTGAGGCGTTGCTTCACCCACACCATTCCCTAGTAGGATAACCTCCACTTAAGAGTGGATGAACAAAATTCACATCACTCACACACATTACCTCCTCCTCACTACCTTTTAAGCAGTGTGCCTTGGTGGTGTTTCCTGTAAGACACCCCTAGGTGGACATGTTGAATGTCATGGTACCATGACATAGGAAGAAGTTGTGCCATTTTTCTTAAAGAAATAAATATGTTGTTAGTATTTATTCCAAATTGTGGGTGTGACAAAAAAATCTTATAGATTTCTTATAATTATGTTGATTAAGTATCATATTATCATCCAACAAAGGAAGACTATTTGCAATGGTTTAACAAAAGATGTTAAGTAACATCAGAATGTCATAATCATTCATCCAAACAAAAGACCTAGTAAAAATGATAAAAATGTAATACTAAACCACATATGTCAAATGTTACCCCAATCGCCTCCATAACAATTTTATTGGTCTTAAATAGCTTGATTTAAATAACTATCACTAATTTCTTTTTTCTCTTTTACAATTTTTAGAATTAAAAAATATATATATTTAAATTGTAAAATATCTTAAAGGTTAAAAATATAATTTTAAAAATATTAAGATTGTACTAAAATGTAATATTCATGTACACATCAATATAGAATTTTTCTATTTTTACATCAAAGGCATTCCCTCTATGAATGAGGTGACCTATAAAAGCATATTGACGACTATCTCACATCAGTATCAATGCAAGATGATTAAATGAATCTCATTCATTCATCATTTTTACTATATTTTTGGCCATTTTTTTTATCTTTTTTTACATTTTTTATTGCTTTCCCCGCCGCTATTAGTTTATGCTCCTCAAAACTCTTCTTTGCTGGTATTGACCTTTCACTTCTCTAATTTAGAGAGCTATAGCCTAAACATAAGGATTCAATGAGGGTTTTAGAGTATGTTTATAAAAATGAAAATTATAGCCAAGGTCCTAATAATGAGCATAATTTATATTTTATATAATAAAAAATAAATTATAAATAATATTATTATCCTAATTATTATTATATATTATATATTTTAACAAAACTATAAGAAACCATAGTCCCTCCATTACCCTGGAAGAAACCCCTCCTATTGCTCGACGTTTCACCCATGCCTATGGTTAAACCCCTGATAATGAGGAAACCCCTCTAAACCCCATTAAAGTTGCTCCCTTGTCTGAGCCCACTCCTATTTCTACTTCTAGGTCAGATGAGTTGGACAACTCAGATGATGAGTCATCGAATCCCAGCCCTGTTGATTCCCCCATGCATTCCCCTATTCATGTGGAGGTCTTTGACGTCCCCAACAACCCTTATTATTAACCCTAGCCATCAAAATTCCCACATTTTCAGCATTAATTTTGAAGGGACACATGTTGAACCGAAGGTTGGTTTTGAAACTCATGCTCCTAGAGACCCCCTTTGTAACAAAATTAATGAAATTTTAGAGATAGGTAATGTTCAAAATGACATCCATAAATGGCTCCTAGATCAATTGGTAACTGCTAAAGAGAGAATTCAAATTCTTGAGAATAAGGTGTTGCAGTAGTAGGTTCCCTAGTCAAGGGAGGTGGAGGACAAAGGCCATTGGGAAATGATAGCCTCTTTGGCTAAGTCATTTGAGCACTGGGCCAAATTGGATAAGGAGTTGAAAGAGATGCACAATATTATTGGAAAGAAGTAACACAAAAAGAATTTACAGATGGAGATTAATGCTATACATAGGAACTAGGGAAAAACCACTTAGTTCCTCCAAGTCATAACAAATTATAGTAAGGTGACCATGTAGAACACTTCCCTCACCATTCAACTCTTCCAACAAGAGATTAGGAAGGGCTGAGGAAAATGGGTGGCAAAGGAAGGGCATGATGATGGTCACAAGTATAAGAAAGGTAAGGTGATGGATAACTCGACTCAAGATGTTGCGGTGTATACTCAAACGGTGTAGAAAGGTCCTTTGTCTTTTGAGGAGAAGCTCCACTTCTTCGCTCAGGAGTGGAAGGCAATCAATGGTCTCAAATTTCTGGGAGACCTATAGGAGTTCTATGGTCTTCTGCAACTCTTTATCATGCTGTCCTTGTTCCTGTTTACTAGTTATTTGTTATTGCTTTACTTTTCTTGGTGTTTCATTTCTCATGAGCCCCTCATTTTCCTTAATGGTTGTTTTCTAATGGAAACTGGCCCTTCCAATCTTAATCTAATAAAAAATATATATTAAATACATATATAAAATTATTATAATTAATAATTAATAATAATTATGTTTTTATTATGCCGAGAGGCATAACCTACAGTGATAGCATGGGTGGAGCGTGACCGTTTAAAAAAAAAAGTTAACTTATAAAAAAAAAAGCTGACAACTAAAGAGATGAAATATTATATGTTTCGGTCATAACTTTTCAAACTAATATAAATAGGAAGTAAATAGTGGGAATTAAAAAGAGATTATTGCCGGCGAATAGTGCGAATAAATACAGAGGTGGAGATAAATACCATGAGTGAAAAAAAGTAAGTTATTTCTATTTTCATTTTGTCTAAAAATATTTGTATGCATTATAATACTTTTTTAGATTTATTTTTTAGATGTTTTTTCAATTATAAATAAGAAAGTAATTTATGTTAAAATAAGAAAGTAATTTAATATAAAATTTAAATGTATGATTAATTTTTTTAGGTTAAAAGGTAATTTCATTATAAACATTTTAATGCTTACATTATAATATTTGTTTTATTATAAGTAAATAATTTTTTAATAAAATATCTATTGTAAGAAAGTAAATATTTTCTTAGTTTTATTCTTTTTAGGGTAAAAAAGTAATTCTATTATAATGCTTTTTCAATTACAAATAAGAAAGTAATTTAATATAAAATATAAATGTATTATTAATTGTTTTTAGTTTTATTCTTTTAGGGTAAAAAAGTTAATTTCATTAAAATGTTTTTAAAATGTTTTTAATGCTTACATTATAATATTTTTTTATAAGCAAGTAAATAATTTTTTAATAAAATATCTATTATGTGATAATGTTTATATTTAACACATACAATTTATATCACATACAAAAATAAGCAAATAGTGCAATGGATTAATAGATTTGATTTGTAATTGAAGGGTTATGGGTTCAACTCTCATTGTGGGTTTAAAAATTAATATATTTTTTAATTAATTAATTTATTACTAATTTTATTGAAAAACTTATTAATTAACAAAATTGTAATCATAAAAAAATCAAAATAAACATGTATGTTTTGTTTATAATCGTAAGGTTGTGGGTTCAACTATCATTTGGATTCAAAAGTTAATATATTTTTCAATTAAAAGTGAATATTACTATGAAATGGTATGTGTAGAAAATAAATAGATATCACTACTTTAAAACTAATAATAGCCAAGGCAATATGTAATTATGCTTTTTTTAACAATGTCCTTTTAAATTGTATTTGGTTGTTATAATTATTTATATACCTATGAACCATTAAGTGTCTTTACAAATGCTTATCATGTTTATAGATTTATTATTTTTTTATTAAAATTTGCAGGATGCCTCGTCATCCAAGGAGAAATTTTCAAAATGAAGAGCAATGAAGAGAGCATCAAAGTGAATATGCTCGAAATTATATGTGACAACGATGTGAACAAATGGCTAATGCACAAAGAGAGGAAGCAAGGAGTTTTACAACTGAAGAGTAACAAATAGAACAAAGGAGAGAATATGCTCATAACTATATGAGACAACGACATGAACAAATGAATGATGTACAAAGAAAAGAAGAAAGGATTTTTCAAAACCAAATTGATAGAGAAAGAAGCCTTAAACATAGGGTAGATATGACAACAGAAGAGATTGAAGCAAAAATGAGACAACATGCAGATAAAATGATAACACGTTGTTCACAAATTCAAAGAGCTATGCATTTTGATCAATTGAATGAGATAGAAAGGAAACAAATACAAGCGCACAATCATGAATCAATTAAAAGACATCATCAATCTCATGGGAATGTTGAGGTTAGTTTTGAAGGGGTGAATTCTATTACAATAGATTGTGTGCTACAAACACCAAATGATAGAATTCAAAATGTAATGAATGTTGATAATAGAAGAGATCAAGAAGTAATTAATAATAATACAACTACTGAGATTGATTTGAAAAGTATACAAATGATATTTCGACATGGACTAGATAAAATTTCTACACCAAGTATGTGTTATATTTGTGAAGAGAGTTATCCTGCAATGAAGGTTGTATGGGTACCTGAGGGCCCTATTTGCAATCGATATCGACAAGAGAGGAATGAACATCGATTTTCAGCATTAAAAAATATGGATCCTTGTCCACAACCATCAGAACTTGCAAATTTAACACAAATAGAGGAAATGTTGATAGCACATGTCAACCCAACACTTCAAGTAGCACATGCAACTAGAGGGCAATACAAATATAAAGGACATACCATACATTTTCCACAAGACATGAGAGAAATAGCTAAAATTTTACCACATTGAATAAAATATTTACCAGTCATTATTGTTCAAAAAAAGGATAAGCATGGAACAAATTATAATTTTACAGTTAATAGAGAAAGGGTATATAGAGCACTTAAATAGAAAATAGAACATGATAGGTTCTATAAAGGTGTTCAAATTGATGAAAATGCGCTTACTGAACTTACATGCAATTCAGATCAAAATATTTTTGACCAACTGAATTCTATTTATATGGAGTTTGATTCAAATGTAGATGAGTTTGTATTTGTGGGTCCAATATTGGAGATAGATGAAGGAAACATTATTAATCACACTACATCAATGGCCTCTAAACCACCAAATGCTTGAAGAGAGATGGAACTATAAATGATTGGAAATTACTCATGACAAAAACATATGCTTCATTACATCCAACAAATAAGGACGAGTTTGATAAAAATATGAACATCTATTTGCAACAAATGATAATGTACATAGCCATAATAGAAAAAAGTTACATTCATTAAGAAGACCAGTAGCCCGTAGCATTGCAACCAAAGAAGGTAGCACTAATCTAGTAGGAGGTTAGAATGATGAATTAGATGTTGAATTGTTAGTTTCAAAGGATGCAAGGGTCATGTTAACATCTAATTTATGGATAGAAGCAGGTCTTGTGAATGGAGCTTTAGGATACATAAAAAGTATCATATACAAAGCTAGATGTGGCCCACCAGATCCACCTACATATGTTATTGTTGAATTTGATAATTACTTTGGAATTCCTTTTGAAGATCCATCTCCAAATTTAATTCCAATTTCACCAATACAAAGGGGCCGCACACGTCAATTTCCCCTACAATTGGCTTGGGCACTAACGATCCACAAATCACAAGGATTAACTCTTTCCAAGGAAACAATTGATATAGGACCAAGAGAAAGGGCAAGATTAACATTTGTTGCTATATCACATGTTAAGCCTTTGGATGGAATTAGAATCTCACCACCATTTACTTATGATCATTATGAAAAAATGAAGACAGGAAAGCAACTCGCCAAAAGAAAAGCAAAGGAAGAAAGACTAAAATCTTTGGAAACATAACATTTTTATGTGATGTATATATTTTTCAAGTGAATTCTTCTATTAAGATTGATATTAAATTTTTGGTATAAAAGATGAATTGTCTCATTCATTATGAATTCCTATTGTACACATCTCTTTGTGCATTTGAAGAAATATGCTATGAATCACGATTTGTAAAGTATTATAATTCTTTATTTAAAATAAAATATGTGATAAATTATTAGTTTACATTGTGTGTTGTAGATGCTACTAGCTTATCTATCTTAATATATTAATCTATATATTATATGCCAAGATATATCATTTTTGAGGCGTATTTTTTAAATTCAAAAAAAACAAAAAAGCGAAAAAAATATGCCTCGAAAATGATATCTCTCGGTGTATAATATATAGATTAATATATTAAGATAGATAAGCTAGTATAATACAAAAATTAATATATAAATGTAATACAAAATATAATTAATATATTTAATATAGTAGTAATAGAGATTAAATTATATAAATTATAAATATATTATTATTATATATAATAAAACATATAGGCTATATTATTATTATATATTATATTTAATAATAAAAATTATTAAATATAAATATGAAATTATTATAATTAATAATTATTATATTTTTATATAGAACAAATTTAATTAATATGTATTAAATTTGATATTTACATATAGATTAGGAAAAAGAAAGAGAGATAGAGGGGGAGACAATTCTATATAGAGAGAGGTATATATACTGACACTTGCACGTAATGAAGGTTCAAGGATTATGTTGATAGAAAACTATATGTATGTTAATATGTTAGAGAGTATATCTTTGTGCATGGATGTTCTAAAAATTCTAGTTACATGTGGCTAGATTAAACAATTAATAATAAGTGCTAATTAATGGAATGAAATAAATTTGGAAAAATCCATATTTTTTCTTTAAAGAAATTAAGTATTATCTTATCATGAAATATTTGCATACAAATTTAAAACATAAACCAATGCAAATGAAAAAAGAAAGTTGTCATCAAATTGACAAAAAGTACTACAAATGGAAATAGAATGTTCCAATCCCACTGTCAAATCAATATTTATATGGCTTTTATGTGATAATTGAGATTTTGGAGGCTTTTTTGGAGGCTTTTACCTAATATTTTAGAGGATTTTACCATTAAACCGAAATTGGTTTACCACTAAATTGCAGTTGATTTTTTTCCAACTACTTAATAATGGTTTGCAGGTGTGAGACCTGTTTTAGGCTCAAATCTGACACAATATGTAGTGTATTGGCTAATAAAGAGAGACAAATTCAAAAGATAGAGAATGAGAAAAGGAGACATATATATATATATATATATATATATATATATATATATATATAGAGAGAGAGAGAGAGAGAGAGAGAGAAACTCACTTTTGATTGGTTGTTTCATGTCATTTGGTTAAGTATATGATACTTCACCTTTAAGACCTATTCAATGTACCCATT
>VDFB02060826.1:0-31137 GCA_007258455.2 Sequoia sempervirens
GGGCGTAATTAGGGTTTCCGAATCGCTTGATGGGTTCTCTCTTTGAAGATCTGTGGTTTTTCTTGTTGAGCTTGGGTGTTTGATTCCGCTGATTCCTTCCGGTTTTCGGGATGGCTTCGCAGTTGGTATGTTTTTCTTGGCATTCTGTTAATCTTAGAATTTACTATTTTAGTAAATTCTAATTTTAGCAATGGTCCAGTCGGCATCAATCCAGTCAACTTTCCTCTTCTTGCAATTCATTGGGTAATTCTCATTTTTGGCTTAAGGGGTTCATTTCGAAGATATAAGTTATTTTAAGTCAAAATGTTTTATTTTTAAAACACCCCTTGGCCTAGTGTTATAACTTAGCAGTTGTTTTAAAGAAGGGGACTTTGAGGGGTATTTTCTCATGAAGGAAATATTTTAATATTTCTAAAGTTTATAATTGCTCAAAGGGAAAATGGACGCCTTTTTGAAGGAGATTATATTTTATTTAAAAAAAAGAGAAGTGATTAATATTTCACAAGGAAAGTACGCCATTGGGAAGAAAGTGTTTGGGTCAAAGTTTAAACCTAAAAGCAGCTTGGGATTAAGGCGCACCTTCTAGAAAGCTCTTCGGAAGTTATAAATTGGAGCTCGGGGTCCTCATTTTGTTTATCTAATGAATTTGCAAAATTATGCTGTCGGATTGGCTTTGGGATTGCTTCGAGGAATGTAAGCCTCCTAGCTTGGCTCTTCTTCTTGCTTGAAAGACAGCAACTAGTTGAGAGGTTTAGTTGTAGTTGGTTTCCTTTCATTGTAGTTGGTGCTTCTCACATTCTGTAGTTGAGTTATTGTATTTTCTGTCAATTTTAGAGTTGCTGGTTTGTATGGCTGTAGGTTGTTTTTACTCACAACTCAAGAAACAGAAATAATATTGTTTTGGGTACTGTTCCAATCTATTTTCCTATGTAGGGCGACCATATGTGCAAGTTTCCAGAATTTTATTTGAAGTCTATGAATTATCTAAAGTAAATCGCCCTTGCTTGCAGGCAATTTCACTTTGTAAGTGCTTTGGAAGCCGTGCAAAATAAATAGGGGTCTTTGTGAGAATTTTTTGTGATCCATCTTCATTGTCATCATCATTAGAATGTTTTGCATTTGATTTCACGTCAATAGGGTTAGAAATGAGTGAGATATGATCATTTTTGTGTGGTGCTAGGTTGCTGTTTTACCTTTTTAAAGTGCAGATCTGTCTTAAACCGAATATTCAGTTTGGTATTTGAGTGAAGTAAAGGGTCTTGGCATTCTTGTTAAGCAAGGAGAATCCTCTTAATTGATGTACGCTGTATTGTTCTAATTCTATGCTCTTGGCAGGCGATTTCTCTTCATATTGTAAGCTGAACAGTAGTACTGTCAGCCGTTCTCTAATCTTGCTTATCATGTTTTGTAACGATTACTATACATTCTGAAGTGCTTTGTAATTCTTTATATCTCCGCCCTATGGTAGCTCCATTCCCACTCCGGGTTTGAAAGCACATTCTGGGTGTTGAGTTTACTTTCAGCATTCCCGCTTATTTTCCTTAATTGCATTGTAATTCTTAGCATCTCCATCATATGGTAGCTCCCATTCCATCTCAGATTGGAAAGCACATTCTTGACGTCGAGTTACTTCAGCTTATTAGTTGGTAGGGATCCTCTGACCATATGCTCGTCGTTCTCCGGCGCATTCTTGGTTAGAATTACCTTCAGTTGCATTTGTTTAAGGCACTGACGATCCTCTTGCCATATGACAGCCTCTCTCGTGTTGAGATTGAGTGCGCATTCTTGGCAACGAGTTATTTGTAATCTGCTGGTTTGAATTATCTAACTGGACGGTGCTCGTGAGATTGCTGTACTGGAAAAATTGAAAAATTGGCCTTTAATATTTCATCCGGAAGCAAGTTCGAAATGACTTCTATTTTAGAATGTTGATTTTCTTGCTCCAATGGACAAATTTTTGAAATTTTTTTCGATATGGGCTTTGTTTCTAGAATTCAAGTATAAGATGTCCCAAATCGTCCGCTTTGAAAATTCCCACTACCAAAGTGCCAAACCCTAATTTCTTCAATTTTTCACAAAGTCGGCACCGGTTTTGTTCGTATTAAGGATTAGAAACGAACCCAGTTGATTAGATCTGCAAAATATTGAGGGCTGATCGAGAAAGAAGCCAACCCTAGGATTTGAAATTTTTCTTGAAAAAAGCTGTGATATGGGTTTTCTTCAGAAAACTGATTTGAGAGGACCCAGATGGTTGAAAACTGAATGCACTAAGGATTTCACTGACATGCAAAATAAAAGCAGCTGCTGCAACTTGATGAAGTTCTTGAAAATTCCTTTAGAAGAATGAAGTGAAAAGACCCAGATGGCTGAAAATTGGAAAACCTTGGCCTTCTGCTTGGAAAACTTGATCTTCTGGATGAAAAAGCTTGAAAAAGCAAGGGTTTAAGCTTGCTGATATGAAAAATCTGATGAAAAACCAGCAAGAATGAATTCTTGGATCATAAAAAATTCTTCAAACTTGCTGCTCCAACTTTCTCCTCTGAATGCTACCTGCAAAAATAATGAAAATTACATGGAAAAGAGATGTTAAATAGACTTAGGGTTTTGTTTTTGCTTTGCTTTCTTTTGCTTTTATTTTCAAAAACCCTAAAATCTCAACTTCATTGGACTTGGACGCCTTCCTTCACTTGTAATTTTGAAAACTTTGAAAATCTTGAAAATTCTTCTAAGGCATAAGAAGATGGGCGCCCTTCTTCACCAGGGGCGCCCACTTTAAGCAGTGTTAGTCAAATTTTTGATATTTTCAACCTTTCTTCATTTTGACCTCCTACTTCGCCTCTGATTTCTGGCTTGCAGATTGATCTGATGGGCGAGCTAAAGGATTCATCGCGGAGCCTGACTGATTCTGAGAAGATTGTTCTGGAGGCGTCTCTGGCTAAAAACTTCATCTCGACCTTCGAATTCATGGGAGCTTTTTCCTTCCAGGGGCACCCATTTTGTCCAGAGTTGGCCATTTTTGATGATCTTCAATTTCTATGTTAGCTCCTCTCCTATAGATGATCTCGTCGAATCTGGTGATCCAGGCATCGGATTGACTGCCGGCCATGCTCATCGCGAAGCTGACGAGATATTAGGAGGGGTCTTCTGAGATGAACTTCGCCAAAGAGTGAATTTTAGACCCTCAAAAGCTTGGGCGCCCATCTTGGCTGGGGGCGCCCATGTTCACCAAACTTAGTTTATTTTTTTACTTTTTCTTGCTTGCTCCTGAACCTTGGTTCTTTACTCTCGTTAGACCCTCTGTTCAACTCCTCGTATCTGGCGACTGCGATCTCTAATTGACGCGCTAGATATCTCGTTGGAGAGCCGGATCAATTGTGAAAAGATCACGTTAGAGCTTCATCTCCAGATTCATCTGTTTAAGCCCTTGAAAACTAGGGCGCCTTTTCTCTCCTAGGGCGCACAAACCTCCCAAACTTGGCCACTTTTTCATTTGACTTTTTCATTTGACTTTCTTCAGAGTTTGAAACTTTCATCTTGTACGTTCCTCTTTGATCTGAACCTACTGAAGGATGACCAGTCGGATGATTTGACGGAGACAGGGGACGCAAAGCTGACTGAACACTAAAGAGATCGAACATGTTCTCAAACCCTAACTGCTGAGTTAGGTGCCTCAAAAAGTTGGGTGCCCTTCTTCACCAGGGGCGCCCAAAGTCACCAGACTTAGTCAATTTTTGATATTTCTTATTTTCTCCACTCTGACTTTTGTGTGAAACCTCCCTGTTCAGCTTCGAATCCCGGATGACTGGATAATCTGATGACTGCACCGTTGGACTCGTCGCGGAGCTGGCAGAGAACTGAACAACTTTGGTTGGAGGCATAAACCCTAATTTCATCTTTTAATGCCCCAAGAAGATGGGCGCCTATTCTCTTCTGGGGCACCCATTGCTGGCAGTGTTAGAAAATTTTCATCATTTTTCATCTTCTTCTTCGTTCTTCATGCTTGCTCATCATCTCACCTTCTGTTGAATGCTTTGAATGTTGAATCTGACGCCTGGCAGCCGACTGACCTCCATTGATGACCTTGGAGCTCACATTGTATACGGCGAGCGGACCGATGGGGCAAGCGATTATTTTGGGGTCGGTACGCACCCGGCTGATATATGGGCGTATTTTTGGAGCCAATCAAATTAGTTTGAACCCTATGGACCAACTTTCTATTTTTTAGAAAGTTTTGCGATATCCATTTCAAAGGAAACCGGAAAAAGAGCCGGGGAAAAGTTGCTAGATTTGAAGGATTTCTAAAGCTGATTTTTACTAAAATTTAGGGATGAAAAACTAAGATCGGGTTTGTAGGTTAAACTCTGAAGAGACCAGTCGTCGGACTTTGTAAATTTTTTCGCGTTTTAACCCCTCATGCAAGACATGCACACCCAAATTTTGACCTTTTTGACTGATTTAACAAGACTTTTACTCATTTCTTCAAAATATCTAAGTGTAACAAAAATTTTAATTTTTGGGGTACAACAATAATAAAACCAAAGCATATTAAAATTATATTCGTTGGATAGCTCGTTCTGAGAACTACCATCATCCAGTTGTGTCTGTGAAGTCTCCTCCATTTTCATCCTCAACTCAAGCTTCGAAGGGAAAAATTTTGATGTTTTTATGTGCTAGAGAGTGGGAAGGTGGGAAAAGGGTGGTTTGGGCGAACCAGGGGGGTTCGAGTGAACCCCCTTTCAAAAAGGGTTTCGTTTGATTTTTTTGGTGGGAATGGTGGGAAGTTCATTGAATGGGTTCACTCGAACCCTGGTTCATTCGAACCTATTAGTTCGTTCGAACCCCAAAAACGATTTTTTTTGGCATGGGGTCATTTTTTTCAACTTTTCCTTCCTCACTCCAATTGTAAACCACTTTTGTGGTTTCACCCATGTTGTACAACATATGACCAAGGCAGAGGAAAACAGTACCCATTGTAGGACCTAAAGGGAGGTTGAAATTAATAGCCATACAGCCAAACAAGTTCTATCATAGCATACAAAAGGAAACTAAGGGAATATCATACGACAGAGGAAACAATAGTGTGTACGGCAGAAACAAGAGGACGTACAACAAACTAAGCAAAGCCAAATAGATATCGTACGACTAGGAGGGAAGTATTGCAGCATACAAAGGAGGAATGATATCGTACAACGTACAACCGAGTGTGTAGCAATCTTTGTACCACTTGAGCAAAGCAAGTCTTTCATACATAAAGAGGAAAGAGTTTCAGTGTGTGAAGAAGGGAGTTTATTCATTGAATGATAGGAGAAAATTAAGGGTACAATGGAGAAATATGTCTAGTGTACGACCCAACATCTGCATAGTACGGTTGAAGGAAATTGTGCAAGGCAGACATTGGAGTGTATGACAGATTGAAACACAGAGTTGGAGAGTACGTTGTTGTAATAGTTTTTGGGAAAGACATTATCTATTTAACCCGTGTCCAAGAGTATCAGAAATTCATTACCAGATAGTGACTGCAGACATGGCCAGCAATAGCAAAGTGAAGCGACCAACACCTTTCGGGCCTTGCATTGCATTGGGGAAAATGGCGAAGGGGAAGGATGAAAACACCATCACTTGGGAGAATCTCAACAACAGTGAGCACCAATCATGGTGGTTGGGAGTGCAAGATGATCACATTCTGAAAGTAGCACTCCAACGGGTGTAGGTTGACAAGGCTGCTCAACTGCCATTCTTCAATTCGAGGGATTTCGAGCCATACTTGTGCTAGATGATAATGCAGTACAACCGATACTCTCACAAGTCGGTGATTGACTACAGAGGATGCCCGGTCACCATATCCTTCACACATACAGAACTCACCAAGGTATTTGGGATACCTTCGAGAGGAGCATCAGTAGCCAAACCAACGAAGAAGATGTCATGACAATAGAAAGAGTCACTCCTAGAGAGAGTATATCGTCAAACCTCACCCAACAGGAGAAAGATAGTATCTAGAGCATGGGTATTAGAGATCTGAGGAAAATTTCCTTGCCAATCCTGAGTGGAAATGCATTTTGGACTTGATCAAGTGTAGACTCACAGGAGCTAGCAAAGCATTAGATATTGCAGTGTGGATGATTACCCTCATGGTTGGATTGAGTATGGGGAGGATTTATAATTGGGCAAGTACACCCATCCTCAAGCTTTATAACATGCTCTATGTCCATGTCAGGGGGTATCCTAGGAGGTATACTAATGAACATTTTTTTGTGCTTAGACAACAAAGTCTGAATATCTGGATGGTAATTTTTTTCTACTACTTCGCAATAGTTGGCATGATGATACATTCTACTGCCCACTCTACCTAGTCATTTTGGATAAGCCTCTCCATTCTTTTGAAAGAAACTATCCATAGCCCACCATTGGTCATCCCCCAAAGCACTACCTTCTTACCATCCACTTCGAAATTCATCTCCATGGCCTACAAGTTCATATAGAACTCTCCAATAGATCGCAACCACTGCATTCCAAGGATTGTGTCCATGTCTCCTATGCTCACAACATAGAAATAATCTCTAATCTCATAATCTTCCAACTGAATGGTCAAGTTAGGAATCTTCCGAGTGCATGTGAGGGTGAATCCATTTGCTACCATCACATTGAAGCCATCAAAATCTTCTGTTTTAATTCCTCTTCTAGCTACAATGCCCTCATCAACAAAATTATGTGTGGGACTTGTGTCAATGAGAGTGATAATTTGTTGTCCACAAAGTACTCCTCTAACTCTAGATGATCCCATTTTCTAGAAACTAGAAAGTTGAGCAAGTGTTCCTCCACATCCCTGCTCCTTTTGTGGCCCCTATGTGGAACTTTCTTCCTCACTACTCTCCAAATCAATGTGCTGATCTAATTTTTCTGAAGTTGTTTCATCTGCTGAAAAATACTCAATTTGCTTTACCTTTGCTTTAACAACACACTTATAGGATGGATCCCATAGCTCTCTACACTAGAAACATAATTTTTTCTTCTAAGTTCATTAAGCTGATCATTATCCAATCTATTTGACACATTTTTGGACTGATTGGAATCCTTCTGAAAATATTTCTTGTCCTTATCCTTCTTATGTAGGAATCCCTTTGACTGAAATTTGCTTTTTGAGGTAGAGAACTCCATGTCTCTTGCTTTCATGAGGGCATCCTGTAGTGTAGGTGGGTTAAGTGCCTTAATCCAACCTCTCAACAGATTTGAAAGGCCATCCATGAATAAAACAATTAGCCTCCTCTCTGAAATGACGGTTACCAAAACAGATAACCTCTAAAAATCAGCAATGTATGCATCAATAGAACCCCATTGCTTAAGTTGTGCCAACTCCTTAAAGTGCAATTCGGGATCCTTTTATCAAATCTATCAAACAACCTCTCAATGAAATCTGCATAAGAATCAATCTGATCATGTCCCAATGTAACCATTCCATGATGCCACCACTCATGAGCACTACCATCCAAATGAATAGTTGCATACTTGATAGCCTCATCCTCTGGCATGGGATTGAGCTGAAAGTAAGTATCTAATTTTTGCACCAAAGCTCTAGTTGTAGTCTTACCAAATCCATCATAATAAGGAACTGTTAGCTTACCAACCTTCCTCTATAAGTCCCGATTATGAGTTGTACCACCCCTATGTGGTCTATGCTTCATCCTAAGATCCATGTAGCAACATAAAGACATTTCAGCTCGAAAATCAACCCTCGAATCCTTCCAATCTTGTAAGATCTGATTTTGCAACTCTTGTTGTGTGGGGTCATTTTCAACTTGAGGGTTATTCCTTTGAGGAAAGCTAGGCATTATAGATCTAGAGTTGGTTGTCCCAGTCCTACTATGCTGATTTGCAGCCCTGTTATTAACTAAATCATCCCTATTTCCATTGTTTCTTTTATGTCCATTGTTCCCACCATTGTTCCTACCATTGTTATTATTATTGTTATTGTTGTTTCCCACAATATGTCGGGTCATTAGGGCACACATTTGAGCTATATTCTACTGCAACTCACGTTGTCCTCTAGAAAAATCATTTAAAATGTCTCTTGTTCTTGTTTCCCCATGGTCTCTATGCTCTTTGTCACCCACATCTACTTCAACCCTTTCAACACCTGCAAATTTATCAGTTTTCAGTGGTCCTTCAAGGGTATGGTTTGATGATTGATCTATTTCTCCTTAGGTAATATTGATGTGTGTTAGGATGCATTACTCATTCCAATGACATTTAAATTGTCCATTCACACATAACCCTCCAAAATGGCAAGATACTCTTCTCTGATACCACTGTAATGTCCACCCTATTTTCTTTTTTTGCATGTGTTTTGAATATTGAATATGATTTTTTATGGTAAAATGGTAAATGCAATCAAACAAAAATATTTGCAATGATACTCATATGGAATAAATACTGAATATATCAAATATTTGAAATACCCACTAGTTGGAAATGAATTTCAAAATATCAAAGTTTGAATAGTAATATAACAATGAATTTTTATAATACCCAGATGGTCAAAACCATAGTAACGAGACTCGGACGCGGCTCGGACTCAGCGAGGGCGACTCGGCGCGCGACTTGGCGACTCGGGACTCGAACGTGGCACAGACGCGGCAATATGAAAAAAAGTTGAAAAAACCCTAGAAATTTAGAGATTTTTAAAGATTTAAAACTTGTTTCAAGCACCCTTTATTGAATACAACACAAATAAAATCAAATTTGATCACATGCACAAGTATACAACGATTACATAAGTATAAAGTACACAAATTGTAGTTGCGCTGCTGAAGGAAATAGCATACTTAGATATATAAAATTAGTCAAATGTATACAAAACTCATGGAATATGAAATCCATGACATCAAATGTTCCATACAAATATGAAATATCAAAAGTAAAACAATAGCTATAAGTCAATGACTCTATGCCCTATGGCATAGTGGAGCCAGCATCCTTCCTATGAAGGCGTCTAAGGGTCCTGGATGATGTTGCAGCTGCAGCCATAGTCTCTGCCTGTGTCTGACTCTCCATGCCACTCTCATCAACAACAGCTATGTCTCCTCGTGCTCTAGCCTCCTCCTCATCCATGGCTACAACCTCGGCCTCTCTCTCTGCCTGGTCCACCCAATCAAGGTCCTCGTCACTAAAGAATGCATCTGTAGCCTCAGTGATCCACTTAGACTGTGGATCAACCTCCTCTAGACTGATTGGGGTTTTGTCGTGGTCAAAAAGATTCTTGTATCTGAGCCGAAGGTTGTAATGAACATATGCCAAGTCATTCATCCTCTCTACTGTCAATCTATTGCACTT
The DNA here is from genome assembly GCA_007258455.2 of Sequoia sempervirens. Classification (NCBI taxonomy): domain Eukaryota; kingdom Viridiplantae; phylum Streptophyta; class Pinopsida; order Cupressales; family Cupressaceae; genus Sequoia; species Sequoia sempervirens. The sequence goes on from VDFB02060826.1 coordinate 9,331, forward strand.
CTTGGAGTGTATGTGCTCAAACATACTCCAATTGCGCTCACAACCAGATGAACTGCATGGCTGACTCAATATACGAATGGCAATATTTTGCAAGATCGGTGTATCAGAACCAAACATATGCCACCACCTATCTGAGATGAGAAAAAGAAACAAAATCAATCTCATTTCAAGTTTTAAGTTCAAGTTCAACATTTAACAATAAGTTATAATATAAAAAGATGAAAATTATGCCCTTAAATATATTTTTACCTGGCAGTAATGTTGTCCGATTATCTTTGCACATTTGGCCGTGCGAAATTCCTTGATAGCGAGTGGGAATCTATCCTCCTGCACCGCACCGTGGCAGTAACGTGGGCAACATCCGGCTCTGCCGTGGTATAAGAGCCCACACAAAAATTTATCTATGCTCTGCATGGAATCACTTGTGAGAAGTGGAAGGCGGTTTAGGAAACATCTTTGGTGCGCGTGAATGAGCCTATGAAGTTGGTTTTTCCATCTCCTATCAATGATATCCCAAATGGGATGATACTTCTCCTCAACTCCACCATAGACTGATCTAATGGCCTCTTTGGCCCTATCCATGCCCTCATATATGTAGCCCATTGGGGGCTTCTCCCCATCTGCAACTCGTAGGAGCACTAGCAAGGGCTCAATAAACTGCAAAGTGCAAACATGTTTCACAAATAAGTGTGAATGAAAATAAACAAATAAAAGTAAGATATGATTAAAAATTTAAACATAATAAATAATTAAATTTTACCTTTACAATCTCATCCATTGGTGTCCAAAACCCTTGCTCATCAAAATGCAATCAGCCACAGCAATCCCTGCAGTGCTTGTAAAAAAGGATGAGGAGGAACCACTCCTCACTAGTAGAAGCATGCATGGGCTGCCCTTGGCCGAATCAAAGTTGCATCGTGATAAAATTTATTTGCAAACACAGTGATGCCAGACGAGACAACCTCCTCAACCTGTATTGCCTCATAAGGTTAAGCACCCATGTGTAGTTAATATACAAATTCACATATGTTTTTCTTTGCTTCCACATGTTTTTGATCCATGGGGCTTGCCAAAGATCCTCAACTTATGAAGTCAATTTTAATGGGCGGCACATGGAGTCCAAAATATAGTTGGGTGCCTCTCCATCAATAATCTACCAGCAGCAGCATAATTTGCTGCATTATCTGTCACCACTTGAACTACATTTTCTTCCCCCACATCGGCTATCACCTCCTCTATAGCCTCACATAAGTATGTGGCATTTTTGAATTGGGCGGAAGCATCAATGGACTTTATGAAGACAGTGTAAACTGAAAAAATAAGCAAAACCAAATTACCAATTATTCAATAAATTAAAAACATAAATCAGCCGCCATTGTTATTGAAATCACTAAATCAAATTCAAATTTCAATGCATTGAGGAAGTACAATTACCTCCGAGAGGAAACTAGGAAATTAAAATACTATTTCTCCTACTCGGTCAACCATGATCATAATGGTGCAACCAATCATCACTCCAGCCTTGCCTGCTTTGCTCCTCTGATGTGCTTTCACATCATACCTTTTGAGTCAAAGTGGGCCCTTTAATTCATCTTCACTAGGGGCTTTGAACCCCGACCCACATATAGTTATCGCATCAACCATGTTTTGCCAGAAAGGTGACCTATAACATGTCATAAATAAATTGATAAGTTACATAAGTATTGTAAAATTTGAATTCGATAATGAGATAATGAGATACATCTAGATTCTAAAATTTAAATATAAATTTTAAAACAATTAAACGAAAAAGAATTACCTGGCTACATGGAAGGGAATGGTGCAGTAGTACCAAAAGTTTGCAATTGCTTTTTTTGCTGCATCATGTGCGTCCTTGTTCCAACCCATGCTCTCAGGCGACGGTTGGGAACCAGGGGTAGTGCGTAGTACAAAATATGAGTCCACCCTAGATTTACGAACTCTAGGAGCCGAAAATACTATCACACTTACCACTAAGCGATGCGCCACAACACTAAAGATACATAAACATAAACTGATACAAAAGCAAGCTTTCCTGCTTACACTAAAGGAAAGGTATGGAGGCATGGAAGAAGCGTCTCCAACAACACCAAGTCCCTGTCCAACTCCAACACTCACCAACTCCTGCTTCTATTTCTTTTTCATTTCTTTTTGCATTTCAAAAGTTTCTAATTGCACCTGCACCTGCACTTCACGAACAATCTCAGGAGGTGCTCTAGGGCAACCCACTGCATCATGGGCGGGTATGCGTGCAAGATGGTATTTTAATCTATTTATGCCTCCATGATATATTGTTTTGTAGTAGAAACATTTGGCGTCTCCTTTTTTCATTCCGGGAAAGATTTCAGCATGTTTCCAAGCAGGGTCTTTTCTGACTGGGGTTTGAGACATTGTGAAAATAATAATATGGTTTGATTTGCAAATGAATGTGGCTGCAAAAGTAGGGTTTCTAAAATTATTTAAGTTGCAAGTAGGGTTTGTAAAAAAAAAATGCAAACTCAAAAAAACAATGATTTTACAAATTACAATCAATTATTTGTTAAAAAACACAAAAAAAATCAATTAAATCCCGAACTTACCTCTTAAGATTTGGCTTGGAATGCTGAAATGCCAAAACTCCTCCCAATCCACTGAAAGTAGCCAGGCTCTCAATGCACCTCCTTGCTGGTATGAAGCTCCCCAAATGATATATGACCCTGGATTTGTCTTCAACAACTTGCTGGTTGCCCTCTCTTCTCCTCCTATTTTTCTTCATAACTCTCTCTTCTCCTCCTATTTTGCCAAATGAATGAAATGAGGTTGCTTTTAGGGAGAAATAGAAAATATAAGTCAAAAAAAAAATATAAAAAAACTTGAGTTTCTATTTTTTTTTGGCGTCCGGGCGAGTCCTGGCAAGTCCCAAGACTATGGTAGAAACATCTCAAAATGATATTACAAACATACCCATTTGCTGCTGTGTATGAATATTCTAGAAATTGACTGTAAACAACCTGTGGCTCCTAAATGGCATCAAATTTCTTCAAACCCAAGCTTATCCAACTCCAAATTCATTGTTGAGTGTAGCACACACCATGGCACCCTCAAACCAGCCAAAATTCCCCTCAAAACCTAGGCACTTTGCCCTAGGAAATTCACGCCCCTCCTCAAGGTTGTACGGCCTATACAGGGATGGTACAACTAGTAATAGGAAGGTTCCAAACTTCAATTTTTTGAAACTTTAAATTCTCTGTTTGGTCTCACAAATATGCCCAACAATGTCTGATTTAATGCTTGGAAAACAAACTGAAAATTTGTATCATTGAAGCTCTTGCATAGTTATATGAAACCACCTGCAACCCAACTACGAAAGATCTTTCACTTTCGCAACTGGTGTTTTCTATGAAGATTTTCGTCCTCACAAAGCTCTTGGTTAAATCAACAACTTGTTATCAAAAATCTCAAGCATAGTTGCTAAATAAGATCCATAACACTTTTTTTTTCCTCCTCCAATTCCCATGCCCACCTTGGGAATTTAAAATATTTACTTTATTTTAAAAATCCTTATGTCTCCTATTTTGGATGCCCCTTTAGTTATAACATTTGTTTTACTTTTAAACACTTCCTTATATCCCCTAGGCATCCCCTTATTAAGTCACCTTTTTAATAATTTAAATAACATTGTTAAATATTTAATCTAACTTTATAACATTAGCGTTATATAAAATAAGCTTCTTGATAAAATATAATCACCGAACAACATTAAATGTATAACCCAACTATGCGAGGATGTAACCGTTACCGATTAGCAAGGTTGGTGCCAAAATGGTGACTTTCTAAAAATAGCCATAACTGACAAAGTGCCCGAAAACACTCAAGAAAGTGTTGTCACGAAGCTTCTAATGCCCTAAGCTCAAAGCAACAATTGGAAAAACCTCATAGGTCGAACTATAGGTGACCAAGATCCAAGGAGTTCCCTAATCCCACCACATTAGCCGACGAGAACCCCCGAAGATTAGGCTAATGGTCACCAATTGTCAACAACTTAGGAAGGGGACATTACATCATAAGTTAAATGAATGCATGTGGTGTTAAATGACTGCACATGCTTCATTGGGTCCCCTTTTCATTATACATTGCAAATCTAGGAGCTATGAACATGGGAGGGAAGGGATAAGCAAGAAAGTTTGTAGAAAGAAGGTTATGGTGAAGTTTCACTATAATCTAGGGTTTGAAAGAGGAAGAAAAGAGAGCAACAAGTTGGCACTACATAGCTCTCATGCTCTAAAAAAGATGAGTGAGAAGAGGATCAAAGGAAGGAGGTGGCACGAGAAAAAAACCACGAGAAGTAGCAAAAGTAGTCAAGGTAAAAGATAGCATGACATAGGGTTGTAAAATTATGGGATGGGAAGGGGGAATGGAGATAGGAATATATTCTTGAGTGGAATAGAAAGGTGTCCAAGAAAAAGTAGGTTGACTGGAGGGATATGTAAAAGGAAGGTGCTTAAAGGGTAGAATAAGAACATAGTGGGAAATAGGGGGGGAAGATTGGGTTGTGGTAGCAAAACTCTAGAATGAGTAGCAACTGAGTGAAGGTTGGGGATTTTGATAAGATGAATGACAAAGTCAACAATAAAGGTGGAACATATATAGGAAGTGACATTAGAAATGGGTACAGACAACTAAGACTAGTGTTGATGTGTTTTTCGTGACCGCACCAACGCAGAATAAAGTCGCCAACGGCTACCCTATTCTCTCTTGATCAAAGTATCCAGCATGCTAAGATTGCAAGAAAGTTCGTGCGTTCAACTCCAAGGTTCCTTCAGTGCAAATAGTCTCAGTTGGATCAATGTGATTTGCTAGTATTTCAAGGGGACTTCTGAGGAATTGTTCCAGCAATGAGAGAAGAGTTTTTCTGGTGGCAGTTGTATCAATGAAGCGGGTTTCCCTATTCTAACTTGAGAATCTTGAATGCAAATAGTGCGGGGCTTTTAGAGAGTCTAAATCTATTCTAAGTGTAGTAGGATATGGAGCTCAGCTACAACTAACTTCAACCAAACCGGCGCCTGCATACCGGACGGCTTCCGCAGTCGGTCGCGATCTTCCCGGGGAGATGACTAAAGATGTTCAAACCACCACTTGACATGAAGATACCATCACAGCGACACATACCATCATTCAGCGTGATTGAAGGTTAGGTACAACATTTCCAATTGACCACACAAGGCGAACACACCATCAGTGAGCCCGCTAGTGGTATGGATAAGCGAAGCTTGCTTAGATCAAACACCACATTCCATTATTACTATCTACTTGCATAAAAATGAAATTACGCTACTTGAAGTAGAAGGGATAGAAAACCTCGCTAGCTATCCATAACAAAGACGAATTTCACCATCAATGAAAAGATCTTTTGTTATGAAGTTTTTTACCACAGCAATCTCTTTTAAAGTTTTCAGGAAACTTTCCTTCTTCAACTACACTATCAATCTATACTAAGCTACTTCTAAGTTGTCCCTCTCTATGTCTCTTTGTCACAACTGGTACCAAGTGAGGGGGGATGCCTTTATATAGCTGGCCAGGTCGGACGTTTCGGATTACAGTTGGATGGATGGCGGTTGTGCCACCTCAGCCTAAACAAGATTCACCTAAAACATACCAAGAGGTGTTACATCCGATATTATAGCTACTATTGTATAGGGCAATTGATTGTCTTTGTTTGAATCTTGATGATGAATCGCTATAGTTAATCATTATTAAATAGTGAAATTTATGTTTAAATGATAGTTTCATTTGATTGTACTTCTAAATGAGGATTTTGTCAGCGGTTAAATATTGCAAACAATTATGGAATAATGTTATTCTAACTTATGAGATGTTTTTATGAGCATATGACTGCCGATGTCATGTCATGATGTGCAGGTATGAAGACTGTACCTCCGGACAAAGGAGAGACATCATTCGGGGAGGAACTTGGTCGGATAAACAGTAACGATTACCAAATTGAGCATACACACACATACTATAGAATGAGTAAGCCAAGTCTGTTTGTCGAGGCAACGGTAAGTCATCCATAGGCTTGTGTATTGACATAAGGATTTTGTATACCCTTCTTTATGTTTAGGAGATGTGATTGTTTAAATGTCAGACTTGCTATACCATGACCCAAGTATGAATGGTGTGAATGTTGTGTTAATGATTGAATGTGAATGCATGCACATCTATATATTGTGAACACGTATTTATATGTACAGACATATCAATACATGTGTATGTTAAGCAGACGGATATGCTCGTACACATGTGTTGACATGTATGTATGCATACATACGTAAACACAGGTATATATATATGTACACATTCCGTTTGATATCTGTAGTGAAAATAATATTTTATAATATTGCCTAGCAAAATTACATAAATATTTATGTATTAATGTATATATTAACAATGTGATTATATGTATGGATATATATACATAAATACATAAATGTAAATGTATTATATGTTTATATATTTAAATATATGTATTAATATTAAGGTTATATTTACTTATATATAAATATATCTATATATATTTCACAATATAATGTCGGAAAATATATATATTTATATATTTAGAAATATTACGCTTAATTAAAATACATATATGATTAAATATATAAATGATTAAGGTTAAAATGTGAAATGTATAAATTAAATTGACATAGAAGAATATTCAATAGAATAAAAATTGAACTCAAAGGATTTAAATCCTTTAGCCATAATGAAATATTTCGATTTTAATCTCATTATGGAAATCGGGTCTTTTGTTTGAATTAATCAAATCAAAGAGAAAGTTGAAATGTTTATAATGAACATCTGAAATATTTAAAAAGAGGAAAGATACGTTTTAAGCATGAAAATCGCGTGAAAAGCCACGCGCAGGAAGAAAAAAAACGCGTTTGAAACGCACAACCAGAGAATAGGTCAGTGAATAATGGCCGACACTATTCCTACGGCATCAAAAATGGCGAACGTGGAAGCTTTTAAACCTTGATCTAACGTGTATAAGTCATTCATTTAAATACGACTGGCCAAAAGAAAACGTGTGACGTTTTTTAAGATAAAAGTTGAAAAATTCTTCTCTTGCTGACTCTAAGGAGGTCGAATCACCTTCAATTTGATGACTTAGGTTTTATGAATCCGCCAAATGTCTTTTTAACAAATTCTGGGCACTTGTTGTCAATCTGCATGCCTTCTAAAAGGGAAAACAGTTGCAATTCGGGCCCTATATAATGACGCCCTTCCATTCATTGTAAACACACCTTTGGAGCAATCTGAGTTTACTATTTTTATTCCATATCCATTACATTGTACTGCCTGAGTTTCCTGTATTGTTGAGTTTGATAAATTCAGTGAATTATTTTCAGCATTTGCCAGTCATAGTGAATTAAGTCATTTTGAGTATATAGTGAGGATTTTGTATAGCTGAGTAGGAATTGAGTGGTGGAAACACGTCTGAGAGAAGAGTTATAGGAGTTCACTATAGAGTGAAATACTTTTATTAAAAGAAGCCATATTTAGCTAAAACCTGGAAGCTTATTTGAAGGAGAATCTAGAAGAGCAAATTTGGAAGGAGAAGCTTTAAAATCAGGCATGAATCTCCCTAGTTTATAATTTTTATTGAAGTGTTGTTTCCATTTTGATTTTGTGATTGCTGATTTCAATTAGTTCTAATAGGGAAGAACTGTTTTGATGAATAATTAAAGCAATTCATTTAAGAAGAAAATGTGAAAAGGATTCAATGATTAGGGGAATTGTGAAAAAGGGAATATATGAGTAAAAAGCTTAAGGGATTAGATTATTTTTCTTGCATTTAAACGAAATAATGGAAAAGATAAAGGGGAAGGATTTATTTGCATTTTGATTGGTTATTGCATGTTGTGTATGATCTCTATATATGGAGAATACGTAGACGTATTATTTATCTACTAGGATCAAAATGATGGCAGAATCAAGTGAAGTCTTTTAGCTTAAGTTATTAGGATACTTGAGAACAAGTTAGTGCTCTGGGATGGGGTTCACCGGGGTTGGAGAAGGTATTTGAACGCTTGAATACACTGTTTCATTTCTAGTAGGTTCGTATGATTGTAGGATATGCAGGATAGCGGATTCACCCGACTGAAAGACAAACCTATCGTGGGGTAAGGCCCGAGGTCCGATGGGTACAAAGTAAATTGTTTATGATAGATGACCTTCATTAGAATGCTTGAATGAGAATACTTTGTGAAATGGTAGAAAGATACGACATCCACACCTAGATAATGAGATAGTTGAGACTACGCTGTGGAGTTCATTGTGATCCATTACTAGATAAAGAGATTGTGAAATAGCAAGGTTCTAGTTAGTGAGACCATGACACTATGCTTGGTTGGTAATCGTTGAGGATACCCTACCAATCTCTTCTTGAAGGGAGGAGGGCCGTTCATTGCAAAATGATCGTGCGGGGGACCGCATTATAAGTCCGTGGTTGGCGGAAAAGCACCCGAGTGATGTTTCTCCTCCACAGCGAGCGGCCGATGTACCAAAATTTGAAAGGACGGATTCCTGGACCTTCTTACTTCTATTTGTGCAAAAGCTTACGAGCTATGTATGTAACTGTATTATTTTTTTAACTCTAATTTGTATTTGCAATGAAAATGAAATTCATGAGGAAACATATTGTAACTTGTACGTGTTTATCAATAAAGAAAGGAAGAAATTTTATTGTATTATCTTTGTTATATGTTACTTTTACATATTTTAAGTGAGAATTGGAAAGCTTTTAATTTACGCAGAATTGGGTCGTAACAAGGAGTGGGGTAATAAATGAGCCATTAATGTCCATCATCTTCCAGAAGATTCCTGTTTGGAAATGCGTTCACACTGCTTCAACTTCTTGGACTGGTACGACAGGCATGTTCTCGATCTAACTTCAAGGTGGCAACCTCCTTCTCTTGCTTGATGATGATTTTCCCTTGTCGTTTTTTCAACTCCGAAGTGCTTGCTTGGGTTTCCATTTTTTTTTTTCTCCATCCTGAGCTTGAAGGATCCTTCAGTTGTGGGCTCGATCATTTCTTCTCTACTTGCATGTTAGGTTATCCCAACACTTAGCCATTTCTTCCAACATGCAACTTTTCTTCCTTCGAGGTTGAGATGTGGTCCTGGAGTATTTGTTCCACCACCTCAAGTCATCGTGCTCAGGCCCCAACGTTCATCCTGCAAAACAGACAAAAGGAAGAGCATCAAAACACCCCATCATATAAACTCACCTTACTTTCCTAGTTTTCATGCTTCGATCTTTGAGGTTTGAGAGATCTCTTCATCTGATAGGGTTCATCATTTTCCTCCAGCACAACTTTTACCTTTAAATTCCTCTTGCCTTAGAATATTTCCGCATTATCATACATCACGCATCTAGAGACTTGAGCTTCCGTTTTCATTTCACCTGCTGAGGCGTTCACTCTAACATTTCATCCAACTCTGGCTCGAGAAAAATGCTTTCATCAGGAACTTGATCAAAAATCATCTTGTCATTCAATTTCAAATTCATCACTTAAGGCATTTTATCTTCAAAACATCATTTATTCCTTGCCTTAGAATTATTTTAAATTTTCCCCTTAGAAAATCCATTGTTTAAGTGCCCATCAAAAATCTCCATCTCGAAGGCCTTGGCGAAGTGTGGAAGACTTTAAAATCCATTCCCCATCGCAGACGTCCAATACCCTGAAGAAAATTTCCTTCAGAAAGCGTCGAATTCATGTGTCTCTAAACGGAGGGGTAAATTTAATTTTTCAAATTTCAAACCTTAGAAAAATATTTTGCCATCAAAATTTATCTTCATTCTTCACCTTTGGCCGGATTTTTTTTTTCTCGCTTGGCCTTAGGAAATTTTATAACCTCCTAGCCAACATGGGCGCATTTGATCCCTGAAGCTTTCACTTTCATTCACCTTAGAAAATTTCAAATCCTCCTCTTTCAAGTTTGGATGCATTTACCTAGGCAAGCATCTAGTTTCATTGCCTTAGAAGAATTTTCAAGTTCCACTTAATCTTGGGCGCATATAGGGGTCTCAGCTGTCACTTTTCACCACTTAGAAATATTTTCAATGACTCACCTTGATGCTTTGGGCGCATATACCACCCTGGACTTTCATTTTACTTGCCTTATTCAAATCTCAACCTAGGCGCATTTAGAGGGTTGCACTTTAAATTCCCATGCTTTAGAAAATTTTCAAAATCTCCACTCCTAGGCGCATCTGAGGGGGCCTGATTTCAAATTTGAAACACTTAGAAAAAATTCAAGTCCTCTTCACCTTTGATGGGCGCATTTACCATGGCCTACTTCCACTTTTGATCCTCAACGTTTAGTTTTATTTCATCAACCTCCAGCTTCAAACTTAGGCACATTCAGGGGTCCACGCTTCAAGTAAGCAACACTTAGAAAAAATTTCAGTTCATCTCCATGTTAAGGCGCATTTCTAGGGGCGAGCTTCCAATTTCCAATGCTTAGAATATTTCTCCAAGCCCTTCCACAAGTCAAGGCGCATTTAGGAGGTGATACTTTGAGTTTTGAACACTTAGGAAATATCAAACTCTCCCCTCAATTCCTAGGCGCATATGACCCCTTGAACTTCAAATTTCAAGTACTTAGAAAATTTTCCTATCATCTTCTCCCTCAAGGGCGCATTTGAGCCTTCATACTTTTATTTTACATGCCTTAGTAAAAAAAATTCCCTCATCAAAATCCTCTTGGGCTCAAACAGGGGTGTCTACTCCAAGTTTTGAACACTTAAACACTTTCCAACTCTTCCTACAAGTCAAGGGCGCATTTCAAGGTGTGCACTTTGAGTTTTGAATACTTAGAAACTTTTCTTGCCTTCATTCCTTGCTTGGGCGCAAATAGAGGGTCAAGCTTTCAACTTACAAAACTTAGAATATTTTCAAGTCTTCTCTTCTTCTCAAGGTGCAAATGAGGGTAAGAGCTTTGAGTTTACCATACTTAGAAGAAATTTCAAACTCCATCTTCTTCCAAGGGCGCATTCAAGGTAGGGAGCTTCAAGTTTAAATGCCTTAGTCAATTTCCAAGCTCCTTCTTTGACCCTGGGCGCATTTGAGGGTGGCAACTTCAAATTTCAAAGACTTAGAAACTTTTCAAGCTCAAACTCCAAGTGAAGGCGCATTTGGGAGGTCCTCCATCAAAATTTTCATACTTAAACTTTTTCACAGCTCTCATCCTTGAGTTAAGGCGCATTTAAGGACCTGAACTTCAAATTTCACATACTCAGTGGATTTTCCAGTTTCCTCCAGCTTCAAGGGCGCATCTAGGGGCTTGAGCTTCAAATTTGAAGGACTTAGAAACTTTTCAATCACCTCTTCAACTTCAGGGGCGTATTTTCATGCCGGAGCTTTCAATTTCACATACTTAGAGAAATTTTCAATTCCTTCAAGCTTGCAAGGGCACATTTTCATGCTGGAGCAGGATTTTTGTCAGTCTTAGCCATTTTTCTTTCCTTCTGCCAGTTTCTCCACGCCCTGCTATTTATAGTAAGTCCTTTAATTTTCACACTTCTGAAGCTCGGATCGATTTGAAATTTTAACCACATTTTCATGACCTACTTAGCCTGTTCACACTGCCATCCTGAACTGACCTGCTAAAAATAGCACATTTCTGAGGGTGGTTTACTATTTATAGCAACTGCCTGTTTCTGAGACCTCCACAACTCCGTTTGACTTGAAATTCGAATGAAGTGACCCTCATCGGATGACCTGGACGTTGACACTGGCGCCTACTACTAATTTACTATTTTTAGCTAGTTTCTGGAATGCCTTACTATAAATAGTAAGTGCTCCGATTGCCTTCAAATTTTTCTTTTAGGTGGATGGCTTGAAGATGCTATTCGTGGTGGGATACACCGGTTCCAAGTACGGCATTTTACCCCCTCATTTTGGAGTCCGGCTGGAAACCCTAATTTGTATCTTTGCATGTATATCATGTTGGCATTTTAAGTGCACCTCTGGAGATCTTGAAGTTTGAAAGCGGACAGCTAATACTTGAGATAAGCGCTCTTCAAATTCTGAGGAAGCTCCCTCTCTTGTGATAGTGATTGAAAGAAAGTAAACTAAAACTAGAGTGCCTATCTTTTGATCATCTTAGAGCACAAAGTTTCGCTTCATCGCAAGGCACGAGATTTTTGATATAAAGTTCAACTCACGATTAACCCAAACTAAAGGGCGAACATAACCTCTCAGAGTAATAGCCGGAGCAGAGAGTTAGAGATTTAACAAGGAGTAGATTTTAGACAAAAACTTCAATAATCTCTCTTTCAACGAACACCTACACACTTCGCTGCAAGCTGAAATAAAGATCATAAAAGTAGAACACTGATAACGGAAATCTGAGATTTTAGACCAAGGCAAAAGAGGCTCATGATTTTATTACTCAAATCTCTAAAACAAAGCTCACTTCTAACATGCTTTGAACAAGAAATTGCAGCTAAGGAGGCTTGCAAACTTATTCTTAACACAATAGAAAACAGCAATCTCACTAACTCCTTGTTGGCTAAAGAGGCTCAACAATTTGCTTATCACAACACAAATGAACAATACTTGAGCAACAAATAGAGAGCCTGATAGGCTGTTTTTGTTCTCACTAGCCTGGTTCCTACAAAGTGGTAGGCCCGGAAGATAACAACTTGCTGCAATCGAGACTCATGATTTGCTGTGACGGCCAGCGTTAAAACTAATGAGCAGAGGCTCTTATTTATAGAGAAGCAGAGGAGTAGGGAACCCTAAAATCTCCTTGCTTTCACAATCTAGGGCTTGCTCAGCAAGCAAGCTTTATTACTAAATCTAGAAAGAAGATAACATCTAAAACCCTAGAAAGCAGAAAAAGCGGGAAGCGCCAACTATTACATCTATCTTCTTTCTCTTCTTCAAAGAATGGATAAGAATCGTTCCAAGAATAGAAAGAAAGCTTCATAAGAGAAATTTGCTTTAAAATAGATCCACATCATGATTAAATTAATGTCCGTTAGATTGCATCTATGCCATCTTTCTTTCGTACAGCTTTCCGAGGCTATCTTGGCATCTGCAATAGATCTCGAAATCGCGCACAACGCCTTGGCGCTTTGCTCGAACTTTGCCGACATCATGGAAGTGTGACTTGGCAGAGTCTTATGTTTTTCTTTCATCCATCTCTGTGCAATCTTCTTACTATATTTATCTTTATGCATATTCCATATCCTTTCGCATTCACCCTTTGAGAGAGTTACGCTTTCAGGCCATGGGGGAATGGAAAAACACCTTTCGACCATAGCGGGGCTTTGGGTACGCAAATCAATCTACCGTCTGTTGGATCTCCTAGTAGCGGGTTGCTTAATGCTTAATACAAGTGATTCTGAACTCGAGGCTGCGAACTGGTCGCCAAATTTGGCTGCTCTTGAGGAGTCCGATATCGGAGTTCTTGATTGAGGGTGTTGCACGATCTCTCAAAGGTAATAGATCGAGACACCCGGTGACGCATGGCCTTAAGTATGCAGATTGTTTTGATATAATTGTGAGAAAGAGAGCTGATTCGGTTGAAAGCGTTGAATTAATACTCCATTTTAGGAAAACTTCGAAGAATGGTAAACTTCGCCTTGGATTCGGACAAGTCTTGAACAATTTCTATTTTAGAATGCTGATTTTGTTATCAACGAACAAATTTTTGAAATTTTCTAAGATATGGGTTTTGTTCGAGGAATATAGGTACAAAGACAACCCGGATCGTCGGATTTTGAAAATTTTTGAATTTTGCACGAAAGCAAACCTAATTTCTTCAATTTTCGAAAAAACTGGCATCACGGGTTTTGTTCCAGGAACAAAGATTAGAAATGGACCCAGTTGATTGGATTTACCGCAAAACCGAGACGTTGTCGAAGCAGCCAACCCTAGGTTTTGAAAAAAAAGTTGTGATATGGGTTTTCTTCAGAAGACTGATTGGAAAGGACCCAGATGGTTGAAATTTGAATGCACTGAGGTTTTCACTGACATGCAAAATAAAAGCACTTGCTGCAATTTGATGAAGTTCTTGAAAAATTCTTTAGAAGATTGAGACAAAAAGACCCAGATGACAGAAAAATTGAAAGCCTTGGCCTTCTGCTTGAAAAATTTGATCTTCTGGAACAAAAAGCTTGAAAAAGCAAGGGTTTATGCTTGCTGATCTGAAAAATCTGATGTAAAACCAGCAAAGATGGATTCTTGAATCACAAAAATTCTTCAAACTTGCTGCTCCAAATTTCTCCTCTGGATGCTACCTGCAAAAATAATGAAAAATACATGAAAGAATGATGTTAAATAGACTTTAGGGCTTTGGATTAGGTTTTGCTTTCTTTGCTTTTATTTCCAAAACCCTAAAATCAGCTTCATTGAACTTGGACGCCATCCTTCACTTGGCAATTTTGCAACTTTTTTGAAAATCTCAAAAAATTCTCTAAGGCATGAGAGTTTGGGTGCCCTTCTTCACCAGGGGCGCCCACTTTATCCAGTGTTAGCCAAAATCTTGATATTTTCAACTTTCCTTCATTTTGAGATGCTACTTCGCCTCCGATTTCCGGTTGACAGATTGATCCGACAGGCGAGCTGAAGATTTCACGGCGGAGCGTGACTGATTCTGAGAAAGAAGTTCTGGAGGCATCTCTGGCGAACGACTTCATCTCGACCTCCGAATTCGTGGGAGCCTTTTCCTTCCAAGGGCGCCCATTTCACCTAGAGAGCCATTTTCATAGCTTTCAAATTTCTTCATAAACTCCTCTCTTACAGGCGATCTTATTGAATCTGGAGCTCCGGGCGTCGGATTGACTGAAGACTATGCTCATCGCGAAGCTGACGAAGAATGAAGAGGGGTCTAATTTTCTCGTGTTTGCTTCTGAATTTTGGTTCTCAGCCTTCGTCGGACCCTACATTCAGCTCCTCTCATCTGGTGACTGCGAACTCCGTTTGACGTGCTGAACATCTCGCCAGAAAGCTAGATCAACTGCGAAGAGATTTTGTTAGAGCCTCTTCTGCAAATTCATTCGTTTGACCTCCTGACAGCTTGGGCGCCTTTCTTCAACAGGGGCGCCCATTTTCTCAACACTTAGTCAAATTTTCAACATTTTCAACTTTCCTCGTTCTGACTCCAATGCGGATCTCCCCTGTTCAGCTTTGAATTCCAGGTGACTAAATCGCCTGATGACTGCGCCGCTAAATCCACTGCGAAGCTGACAGAAAAGTGAGGAAGTTTGACTGGGGGTTTGAAACCCTAATTTATAATATGATGCCCTAAAAAGGTGGGTGCCTTTCTTCAACAGGGGCGCCCAAACTTGCCAGTGTTAGAAAATTTTCATGAATTTTCAATTTTCTTTCTCGTTCTTTGTGCACGTTCATCATTTCATCTTCTGTCAAATGTTTAAGTGTTGAAACTGACGCCTGGCAGTCGAATGACCTCCATTGATGACCTCGGAACTCCAAATATGCTTCTAAAAAGCAACATAGACCCAGTAGGGCAAAACTGATTATTTTGAGATTCTGACTGCACCACCCTGATACGGACGCATTTTGAGCAAATCAAAATCAGTTCGGACCCTGTCGGACTAACTTTCTATTTTTAGAAAATTTTGCCAGTATCCGTTTCGAAAGAAACCCAGAAAACGTTGCTAATTTTAGAAAATTTCTAAAAATAGCAGTTTTCCTAAAATTTAGGGATGAAAAACTGAGATCTGGGTTTTGTAGATTAAGCTGCCCTTAGCAGATCCAGATTGTCAGAAATTGAAAATTTTGCGTTTTAACCTCTCATGCAAGACATGCACACCCAAATTTTGACCTTTTTGACTGATTTGACAAGACTTTTACCCATTTCTTCAAAATATCTAAGTGTAACAAAAATTTTAATTTTGGGGTACAACATATCAAATGACCTTTGTTTGACCTCGTTTCTATTGCACTTCGCCCTGTTTGTGGTTCTGATGCACTGGGCAGCTGCCGGAATGCACCTGCTAAAAATAGTAAGTTTCTGAAAACTGATCATCTTGCTTTGCATGTCACATCACTGCGTAGCTCTTGAAAAACCCATAAGGAATCATCAGACATGCAAAGAAAACTCTGACATGCAAACCCTAAAAATAGCCTCTGAAGGATGAATACTGAAAGTCATCGCCTCATTTTGCATGTTATATCATCGCGTAGGTCTCTGAAAACCCAGAAGGAATCTCCAGACATGCATTGAAGAACTTTGCATATAAACCCTAAAATCTACTCCGGAAGGTGAACTTACTTAAAATAGACAGTTGTCTATTCTGGCTCAAATTTTGCAGACGAGCAGCTTGACATGTCCTAGATGCAGTGTAGTGATCAAAACTTCAAAAGTGTTGAAAGAACGCCTTGAATTGCACACTTACTAAAAATAGTAAGTTGCCAGAATCTGATGAAACTTAGCTGGGAACCTGCTGGAAGCATATTGACTGCCATGCCAAGGTTAGATTTCAACTTGATTACTTCATTCAATTTTAAATTGGCTGAAGAGTTCAAAACCCTAATTCTCAGACTTAGCCAAAATTTCAATTCAAGCTCAAAGACGGGCACATCCCGAAAAGGCAAACAGCAGAAAACGGACAGAAAGAGAGGGAGACAACAAGAAAACTAACTAAAATCAAGCCAAAAGTTCGGAACGAAGCAAAAATTAGGGGGTCCCTGTTGACGTGATTTTTGAGACCACACCAACACAGAACAAAGTTTCCCAACGGATACTCTATTCTCTCTTGAACAAAGTATTCAACATTTTAAGATTGCGAGTGAGTTCATGCTTTCAACTCCAAGGTTCCTTTAATGCGAATAGACCCAGTTTGGTTGATGTGTATTGATGTGTTCTTATGAGGGGACTTACACAATTGTTCAGACTTCTTGCAGTTAGCATCCGGTATATGATTTGAAAGGAATTCTTGCGTGTATGATTTAGCAATGTGGTTCATTTTCCTAAAACTAATCAGAAATATGCAGAAAGTAAAGAGTATAGGGCCTAAGAAACTTATGTTCTATCCTAAATGCAGGATATGTGGAGCTTCGTTTTAGTAAACTTCAACCAAATCTCACCTAGCCTCACATCGGACAGCTTCAGCAAAATTGGTGCAATCTTCAAAGGGATAGCAAAGGATGTTCAAATTATGATTTAGCATACATACACCATCACAACGACGCATATAAGCATACAAACCATAACCGAAGTTAAACTCAAGATAATGTCCAGTCGACCACGCAAAGCGAACTTATCATCAACAAGTCGCTAGTGGTATGGAATAAAGTGAAGCTACCTCAATAAAACACCACACATCAAAGTAAACTACTTGTATGAAAATTACGCTACTTGGATACGAAAGGAAGAAGAGACCTTGCTAGCTATTCATGACAAGACGAATTCCACCATCGATAGAAAGATCTATTCATGAAA
Organism: Sequoia sempervirens; assembly: GCA_007258455.2. Lineage (NCBI taxonomy): Eukaryota > Viridiplantae > Streptophyta > Pinopsida > Cupressales > Cupressaceae > Sequoia > Sequoia sempervirens. The sequence continues at coordinate 26,809 of VDFB02060826.1, forward strand.
GAGTGTTACACAGCAATCTCCACAAAAGTTTTCAAAGGGAAAACTTTCTTTCTTCTCCACACTATGCAAAATGTCTACAATGCTCTACTCTCTAGTCTCTAGCTCTAACTCAATTCTGATTCTAATCTCCTGTTCTAATCTCTACTGAACTACAAATGAGGGGGACTCCCCCTTTATATAGCTAGCCCAGTCCAAAAGACGGCTAGGGTTACAATCAATAGAGTGGCCAGAATCGTGCCACCTTAGCCCTAACCCTAAAAACTGCCAGAATAGGGAGTGGTACATTAAATGAATCAAAGATTCCCACTCACTCCCAAAAATAGTAAAGGCAATAAATGCCCACAATCAGTCTTCTAGAAGATCCTTGTCTAGCAGTGTGTTCCCGTTCTCCTTCTCTCTGACTGCAAACTCAACGAACCTGCCAAGTACAGCCTCAACTTCCTGAACTGAAATGGGTGGAACACAATCTAGCTGAAACTCTAACACTGTGACTGAATGCTCATGCCTCGTACAAGATTTTCTCCAAGCAACTAAAGAATCCTGCGTGCTCTGGATCAAGGCGGAGAAAGTAGAAGTATTTTCGAAATCATCTTGTACAAAGGTCTTAACATCTGAAAAGAAAGGCACCAGCCTACCCCTCAAATTATCCACATTAACTTCATCTGGATTCAACCGCCTAGCAAATATGGCCTCAAAAGTATTCTGGACCCCATCAATGATATTGGCCATAGCCTTATGTATCCTAGCTAAATCCGCCTGTGCAGCGTCGAAGAAACCCGCCCGTGATCATTTGAAGAATACCATCTGGAAATCATATCGTCTCATTCTCTGAAGATGACACCTCCACGCTAATCAGCAATGCATAGCGGACCTCAATGCCTCAAAGGCGGCTGGTGCATACTCTACTGCGATGAAACTGACATGCAGCCCCAAGCATGATCAGCCGCTCCATCCGTGCAAATACTTACTAGAGGCACGCTGAAGCGAAGCAAAGGTCCTCCATAAACTTTTGGGTCACCATTGCGAACTCACGTGACCACCCATATACTGCTTCTGTGCCATTTTTCACGCTCTACCAAGCCCTTTGATGGACTCCACGGGTATAAATGGCGGAATGCCTCTGCTCTTGGAATATCACGCCCCTCGAGCAGACCCAATTTTGCGCTATATCCGATTAAAGCCCTTGGTAGTTCTCTTTTCGAGCACTTTGTATTTTCCTTCCTTCTTAGATGAAAGTACGTCTTTTGAGGGGCAAGATAGGGTTATCACACTCCTCTACAATCTGTGCACCAGTGGGGCGTCCCAAATCCAAAGTCGTGACCACATAATTCTCAGGCACTGCTTCATTTCGGTCACAATCAACTTGAGGCACGGCAATGTGAAGAGTAGGGGAACCATCCTCTTCAGTGGAGATTTTCGAAAATTTTCTTGCCTTCTTCTTCTGTGGAGGTGCACTGATCCTGTTCAAAAATTCTTCCATCTCAACTGCTGGATTAATCTCCTCACTGGGGCTTCTTCTCATTCTATCCTTAAGCCAATCAGGCACATCGTACTGTATATCGAAGGGCTGCTGCTCTTGTGCCTCTACTTCTCGAACTTGCTCAACTTCTATATCATTCTGGCGAGGCTCATCGTCCTCAAGTGGCTGAGTGTCTCCTGAAACTATATCATCATCATCATTCATAGCCGCCTCTAACTCCCGCGCTGGCCGAGGGGTGTTAATGATTCACCCTCATCATCACGGTGATCCAGCCCACCCAGTGCGTTGGCGCTCGGCCAACCGACTTTCTCTCCATTGGAGGCTGAATATTATCACCACTTGCACCTGATTCAGTGTATTCCTCTGATCAGCAAACAAAGAAACCTCCTGTATACTTGGAGAACGTGTCTCCAATGGTGATGCAACTGTGACTCGTGGAGGTTCCAGCTGAGTAGGCTCCTGTCGAACTAGCTCCTTTTTAGACTCTGGACCTCGTGTGATCTGCTTCTTCCTGCCAGTGGCGGGCGTCTTGTGATCTCCCATCATATTGTAAGTCAAAGCAATTGACCTACTCTTCAATCTGCTTACACACCTATCAACCCATGCTCTAGTGAATGTCAGGACAGGAATAGAAAGTGTATCCAAATCTGCAATCTCAGGTTCTGACCAATCTGGAGGTGGAAGTGGAGTATCTCTAGCAGCTGCATAATCCGGATGAACAACATCCATATCCTCATTCACCTGGTCTGGAACCGGCACAACTTCACACTCCCTGATCAAAGTAATTGGCAACCGAGAGAACATTCTTTTCCTTACTTCAATCTCATCAACTGCATCAGCCCAATAATCCTCAATGGTGGCCTTATGTTTAAACTCCTCTGACAGTACCCATTTGATGTTATGATGTGGATCGTAGTGCTGTCGGCTGGTGTGATATGAGAAATGATAAAATTGAAGTTCACTTTCAGCCTCTCTAGCTGCCTGTATTGAAGGACACACCTCATCCGAATTGCCCATGACAATTGGAAATTCTACTCCTCCCTTTTTCTTTTTCTTCTGAATCTTATCATAGGCAAGCAATTGCCTAGATATCTCTAGCATTAATATTCTATCTGTTGGGTACTTAGGCAGCCTATATGGGTACGATGAAAAACCTTGCAGCCTAATGTAAGAAAATTTTGGAAACTGTATGAACCAGCACCCATACCTTTCAATCAACTCCTGGGCTTCCCTCGAGATTCTGTGGTGTAACCGCTCCTGAAGCAGTCTCGTGATATACATGGTGAAGGAATCGTTGACATGCTTGTAGTGAGTTGTGCTCGCCAAATGCAACTGTGGACAGGCATCATATATTTTAAACTGGTGGGAGCCACAACCGACAGGTTCCTTGTAAGAGATCCCTCTGTACTTCGTCATACGTGCCAACATATAGATGATGTGTTGGCATAACAACTAACACCTCTGGAGTAGAAGTTGTTATGAACAGCCTATGTACACTACGCAATGAGTGCTCTTCAAATTAGGAGGGGAAGCTCCCTCGTTGTGCTTTGACAAAAATACTTGCAAAGGAAAATAAGCTAAACTATGTCCTGTCTTTTTGTTTCAGCTGTAGAGGCACAAGGCTTTCTTGAAAGAACCTATACGTTGCAGCTGAGTTTTCTCTGGTTTTGCAGATCTACTAACTACAACTTAAATTTAATCTATCCAATCTCCTCAGGAAAACAGAGCGAGAGGAAACGGAGCAAGGTTTGACTAACTGACGATAAACGGGTTTAAATTCTCTACTTGAGGGCAAGGTGGCGCAACTATCATCTCAATTTAAACCAGCTTATTGGGCACAAAACAGATTTAAGAATTTACCAAGACAATCTTATGGAACCCTGTGTGGCATAACACTTGATTGAAATAGCAAAGTCTTCACAAAACAGCCTTTATCATTACAATCTCACGAAACCCTATGTGGCATAACCTTTGATTATATTGATAAAGATTCACGAAACAGATTTATCACTGTAATTTCTCGAAACCCTATGTGGCATAACGATTGATCACAATGGTAAATAGACACAAAACAGATTTATCACCTCAATCTCTTGAAACCCTATGTGGCATAACAATTGATCTTAATGATAAAGATGTTCAAACAGATTTATCTAAACTAAGGAAAGAATTCACCACTACAATCTCTCGAAACCCTATGTGGCATAACAATTAATTGCAATAGTGAAGACACATGAACAAATACCAAAAGAGCAATATTGAGGGCAAGGTAGGCGCAGCATATATTTCTCTCTCAAGCAAAAGTTATTTACAGTAGGCAAAAGCTCTTATTTATATACATCCAGGGTGTAGGGAACCACTAAAATCACCTTGAGTCATCTACAGTTCTTGCAATACATGCAAGTCATGCGCCAAACCCTAATTAAATAAACTATACAGTTAACTGGAAAGCTACCATCAGTTAACTGGAACATCTAATCTAAAAACGGACAATTGTGCGAGCATGCACGTCTTTTATTGAAAGCAAGTTAACTGGAAGACTACCATCAGTTAACGTAAAACCCTAAAAGAAACTCCAAGTGTGAAAGGCGAATCTCAGAATAGATATGCATGTGATGACAACATCGAGTTAACTTAAAAGGGTAACACCAAGTTCAACTCGTGTGTGTAATGTCTATCCTGAGAGGTGGGAACTGAAGTTTACTGGTCGTGATCTTGAGCAATCAATCCCTCAACGAGATTGTTGACTGTATCACTATCTGGAGCTATGAGACTCTGTCGAAGAATGCTATGTCGATGCAACATATCCTCACCAGCTGTGATCTGAGACTGAAGTTCGCCCCTACTCC
>VDFB02060826.1:34361-44382 GCA_007258455.2 Sequoia sempervirens
AAATCAAACGCACGTTTCTAACTCGAGGAAATTATATAAGAATGATCCAGATACTGAGACTTGCCAAATTCGCCAATTTTAGGAACATGCACAATGTATTTTGTGAGAAATCTGTGATTGAAAGGATGAAAAAGACGTTTTTATTATGTCTTCTTCTTGTGAAAATCGCCCAAGATTTCTTCAGATTGCTGATATTTGTGAACATGAATCTGCAAAAAGATATGTTAGGAAAAATCGCCTCTGTGAATTGATGTAGATTTTGCCTCTGAACTGGAAAAATTCGCCTTGTTTTGAAAACCACGAACTTTCCTCTCTTGAAATTTGTGCCTTTGAATATGAATGAAATTCGAATTTCCTTTGAAGAAAATACGAATTTATATAATGAATTTGAGGATTCGCCTTTTGAATATAAAATTCGCCCTTGAATGGAGATACGCCTTTGAACAACAAATTCGCCTTTGAAACTCTGAAGGATTTGCGAATTGCTATGAGAATCAAGGAATTGCGAATTACTTTGAACTTTGAATTTTCTTTGAAGACATGCGCGCCTCTCTTCTGAAGAAATACGATTTTATCTGAATTTGCTTTGAATTTAATAAACTTTGATTTTCCCCTTGAAGATAATGAATTTGCCTTAGCAAATCACGAATTTCTCTTAAGATTAAATTTGCTCTTGAGAAATACGAATTTCCTTTGAAAGCTCTGTGAATAACAATGAAGATGGCGCCATGTATAACTAAGAAGAAATTCGCACTGAATTGTGACTGCAAGAATTCATAAACCCTAACAAGAATAGAAATCCTCTGATTGGTTGCCTTTCAGTTGCACTGCCACTGACTGGAAGTTCAAATTTGAAAATAATAATAAAATATTTATTATCATGCAAGGGCGCCAAAAATAGAAAATCGCCATTTATAAACAGGTATATTTTGAACTTCAGTTGACAATTTTGTTGAAGCTGTGAGATTCATCGTCAGACTTCAACGATTCCGAAAAGTCATCTTTTGAGCATATAGGCGTCCATTTGCTCAAGATACTTCACTTTTTATTAACTCCCTATTTAATAGCTGACAGCACTGTCACGACTGGCCAACTTCGACACTGATTTCTGGATGACCGGGTGATGCTGAGACTAATCTGAAGAATTCATCGGAAAGCCTACTGAACAAGGAAGAAATGTCTGTTGGGAGACACTACTGCAAAATCCATCGTTTAACCCCTTGAAAAATTAGGCGCCTTTGATTAAATTGCTTTTACGGGTTCCAGACTTGGCCATTTCTCAAACTGCCATTTGACGCTTCAAACGGCTGCTGACGGTGAACGGTGAACCCTGCTGACAAGCAACGAAGCTCACTGCATGCCTAGAGACATTCTGCATCCAACGACTGTATACACGACACCTGAAAGCTGTGTTAAGGGCCTCAAAAGTAAAAGCGCCCCTGGCTCTTGGTTGCACTGGTGTCATTTTGATGAAAGTTGAACTTTCATCCAAGTACCCTACTTTGACGTCTGGTATCTGGAGCTGGGATGACCCGATTCAGGCACTATCTGTTTTAACCGACAGCCGGAAAGGCCCTGAAAGTCTTTTGGAGGTGAAGCGAAGCAAGCGCTAAGGCTCAAACACTCGGTCATTATTTTATTTAAAAATTACCGCTCCGGACAGCCCATTTTTGGGCGTCTTAAACTGCGGTATTACACTAAAGACCTCGCACGTACGAGCGACTGCCAAATCCAGCCATTTTTCGGACGTCTTCGCTTTGCAGTATTACACTAAACACCTCGCACGTACGAGCGACTGCCAAATCCCGAAGGCTGACGGCTAGGCTCGTTGAATAGATAAAATGATTACGCTCAATAGCCGTGAAGACTTCGAACGCGAACGGGCTCATCTGACAGGCCTAAAGGCTAGGCGCCTCTAGACTGTGGAAATACACTGAAAATCATTTGTTGGTCCACCTGTGAAATTATGTGCTTGGTAGAATCACTGCCACAATCACCTGGAACGTCGGATCGACAAGCAGGATGATGCGTTGCGGAGCTAGGCTAGAGTATTACTGATGTCGTGAAGACTCTGTCTGCAAATTTTGCCATTTGAAAGGTCCTTTAAGCCAGCGCCCCTGGCCTGTACTTGCACTGGGAATAAACGGAGAAGCTCAGAAACGTGAAAACTCCATTTTAAGCTGATCTTCGGATGACTGCCGCCGGAGTTCTGAAACTCGGATGACTGTGCTTGATATCTCGTTGGACGAGCAGGCTAATCGTGAACCAATTGACTGTATTCGCCATCGAAACTGTCGAGATTTACCCCCTCCTTAAGATGAGCGCCCTCAGGCTAGAGGCGCGCTTTTGCCTGAAAAGGACAAGTTTCTCGCATCTTGAAATTTGAGGATTTCAACTTCTGTTGCTGATTGCCGGAGCTGTGAGTCTCGGAATGCTTCGCTGAATAGCTCGACGGATAGCCAGGCTAATTCTGAAGAGATTGACTGGATGCTTGAGCATTTTAAACAAGATCTTGACCTCCAACAAGTTGGGCGCCCCTGGGCTATACTTGCACTTTTTGACTTTTCCTTTGAGAAATCTTCATAAATTGACCATTAAAACTCCGTCTCGATCACTAAAATAACCGTGTGCAATGTGAAATGCCGTTGTGAGATGCTCCTCCATCGTGAATACTCCATTCTGAGTCTCTGCTTCAGGTTCTGTTCAATAAAACTGACTTTGACTGACAAACTATTGACAAAAACTCCATGCTTGATATTGCCCAAAACTGTATTTTACATCATTTTAGCAAGGTTTAGAATTTTTAATGCAAAATGCCTTGATGAAGCAAAAAAAAAATTGGTTTGGGTACAACATGATGTAAGAGCTCATGTAAAATGTCTTCGTTCTTCTCAGGCTCAGGAGCTGCTCATGCAAATTATCACTTATCATCTCGGCCCAATTGACGTAATCCTTCCCTTCAAGCACGAGATTGATGTAGTAAAACATCCATGGCTCGAAAATAAAGGACTGTGCACAACCACCAACCCTGCTCAGCATCATAATGAGATCACAATATTCTTGCTTCATGTTATCCTAAATTTTTAACTCGTTTCAAAATTTAGGTAACCAATCAAAATTTTCTTAAAACTTGAGATTTTTCTTCTCTAAGGCACGCATTACGAGGTGCAAAGGGTGGAAAATCTCTGTTTCAAGTTGATTAACCTTTGGGCTACCCTTTTTCCCCCTTACGTTTCCGTTTTCGTCGATTTCTGACTTGTTTTTAATGTCTTTTTGGCCAAATTCGGGTTTTCTGAGTAACTCAGCAAATAGGGAAATTTAGACTCTAAGGCAAAATTGCTAAAGTGTTTGAAAAACCCGAAATTGCTTAAGTGCCTAAAAAACCCGATTTTGTTAATGTCTTTGTATTTTGACAAAAAAGCAAAATTGTTAAAATGTGTTAAAAACCCGATTTTGCTTAAATGACATAAAAAGTCCGAATTTTTCATAAGAGTTTAATTTTGTTAAAATGAAAATTGCTTTTTGATCTGAAAAATACGAATTGGTTTAAAGTGAAATTGTTATTTTGCCTTAAAAACCCGATTTTGCAAAAAAGAGCATGAAAAGCTTTATAAAAAACCCGATTCATAACTTTGATGATATTTTTCATTGTCAAAGCTTCTGAAAAATCCGATTCTTCTCAGATTCGAGCTGGTTGAATTCTTCTTTGCATTTATTTCCTCATTTTATGGAGATTTGGTCGACCTTAATGCTTCAAATTCGGACTTTTACCAGTAAATAGCCATTTTCTGTCTTCTTCAACGCGTCTAGGGTTTTTGTCTCTGCATTTTCGCGTATTACAGCTTGTTCCAGGTATGATTCACACTTATCTCTCTTTCTTTCAATGTTTTACTGTCATTTATCAATGATATTGTCTTCTGCATACCACGTTTTTACTTTTTATCACTGTTTCAAAACGCGTTTTTATTTCTTACGCGTTTTTCTTTCTATCCTTCGCTTTCATCATGGTTATTTTGGTATATTTGTTGATATTTTTGCTAGTTTTATCAAAACGCGTTTTCTCTTACTGGTTTTCTTTATCTTAAATACATTTATTTATCTCAAAAGCTCGCCTTCATACTAAAACGTGTTTTCCTGATACATTCTCGCCTCTTTCATTTACTTGTCTACTCACCATTTTCTTTCATTTCGTTATTCACTCTCACTGCCATTTATTCCTCCATTTCATTCGCCATCTTCACTCATATATCTCCATATTATCTCCATTCGCCCTTATATAAAAATGCATTTTTCTCATATACATTCACACGCCTTCTCCATTTTACTGAAATTTTACCTTCCATCTCACATACCTCCATATTTCGTACATAATGCATTTTCCCTTTAAAAAATGCTTTACATGATTAAAACGCATTTCTTCCATTTCACCGTTCATTTCCAGCAATAAAATTTCACATACCATGCTCATTCCTTTCATTTCATTTCGCCACTTCATATATCCATCATTATTTTTCACAAAATAACTTTTCACTTTGTGTCTCATTTCGGATTTTTAGCCTAAAGATACAATTTCGGGATTTGTATTTGAAATAACAATTTTTTGAAATTGCAAAGTTCAAAATTGTTAAACTTCCAAAAAATCCCGATTGCCTTTGTGAAAATTGTCAAAGTTCATAAAAATCCCGAAATTGCCAAAGTCACTCAAAAACCCGAATTGCCTTAAAAAGCACAAAAGTTGACCTTTTTGAACGAAATTCCAAATCCAAGACAAAGGTCTCTTTATCTTGCTGTTTCAAGAAGAGGCGTGCTGTTTTTGACTGCCACCACTTCATCCATTTCGAATTCATCTTCATTCGCCTTCCCTCTTTCTTTCAAAATCCATTTCATTGTTCTAGGGTTTGAGTTCCGCCATGTACACTCACGTTGATGCTGATGATGTGCTGACCTTATGGGGTTTTCACCGCAGTCTTGCAGATTCCTGTTCAATGACGGATGAACCAACTTCTCCAGCAAGCAAAAAGATGAAGTATAAGTTCGACAAATATCAGAATGAGATCTCTCCATCTCACGTTGTTTCAAACATCGATGAGATCAAAGATACAGAAATAGGGCATGTTGATATGTCTGAATTTCTTGAAAGGGCTGAGAAATCTACGTCTTCTGATATGCAAAAGTTACTGAGAAGTCATATCCATCTCGTGGCTTCTTTTCCTGTTGCTGCCCTTGAACCAGAATTCGTCCTTGCATGTGCAGCACGCTTTGATAGACAATCCAGGACAAGTAAGGATGATGATGGCAACGTAGTTATCAGACTTGATGCTGAGACAATCAATAGAGTTTTCAGAGTACCTGATGCAACCACTTATTCAGAGATTTCATTGAAGAGTGCTCACAAACATTTTGAGCAGAAAAAGAATGATTGTATTAAACACATCAACTCTAAATGGCTTCTAAAATCACGACCTTGTGCGACCCGTATGCCCAAATTGTATCGGTCTGATTTTATAGAAGAAGTTAATGACATGATCACTCTTTTGAGTAGAATTGCAGGGTTGAAAGTTTCTAACATGTTTGAAAGCTGGATGTATAAGTTCATGGTTGTCATTAGAAAAGCACAACATCCAATTTTCTGGGGAGAAATAATCAGTGACTGTTTGTGCGAACAGCTTGCACAGGTTCCTACCACTCTGACCTTCTATATGAATTCATATTTGGTCTACATAGCAGCTTCCTTGAGACATTTTCCAGGCTTATCTCCTGAAGGTGACAGATCGTTGGTGCCTGTATGGAAATATTATGACCAGCTGACTTTTATTCCAAGTCGAGCGCATTATAGAAGGGTACAAGATGCCTTCTTTGGTTATTTTATGTGTTTGTTTGACAAAGAGTTGGTAAATAACAGGGTATCAGATGCAGCTTGGAATAAGGTAAACCAATATGGCTGCTTGTTTCTTCAATTTCCAACATTCACCTATGTGAGAGTTGGCTGTTTTGAAGACCAACCTTATATGCTCCCGAGATATCCAACTGATAAGATCGTTCTGATGGAGCTGGGAAGGCAATTGATGGCAGTTCATTCACGTCAAGCTTCACAACACAAGTCTGGAATTGGTATTTCTTCACATAATCCATTGGTAATTGGCAGGTATTCTTTGACAGCCTCTTCAAGAGCCAAAGCAATGGAAACTGAACTTCAGGAGATAACATTGAAGAGATTCCAAGCTAGGGTGGATTTTGATTACAGAAGGATGAAGGATAAAATAAAAAGAGCCTCCTTCACTCATGTTCACCGCATTGAGGACATTTGGGCAGATCTCCGTACAGAAAAGGATGTATATAAAATGGATTATTGCAGGCTGACTTTGGAGCAAATAATTGACCTAAATCTGACTTTAATTCCGGAAGGAGTGATTGATGATAAGCAGATTTTGGATCCTGAGTACGAAGAACAGGGAGTTGCTAATGCTCCCATTCCTACAATTCAATGGTCTCAAAAGGAATCCGTCTCTATCTTTGATAGATTTCAATCAGTCTTGGCGAACACCAACTCTTGGCTCAAAAGCATAGGTGTCAAGACTATCAAAATCAAAGTTAGAGCTGAAGATGACCCAGCTGGTCCTAGAGGATTGAAATCAGAAATCAAAGAACAATCAAAAGAAGGAGCTTCCTCTTCAAGTACCAGAATCAAGCTGAAAGTAAGCAGAGCTCCAGAACAACCATTGGGTAGGGAAACATTAAAGGGTAAGGAAGTCAACGAAATGCAGATTCAGGTATTAGATCAGCAAGAAGGAGACAAGGTTCATGAGACCTCTACTATTCTAAGTGAGATAACTCCTCACATTGAGGCTCCAATACCAGAATCAGCTATATCTCCTTTGTCTCCTATCGACAGTGATGTTGATTCCTTCTCTACCGTTTTTGTTCCTTCTATTCCAACACAAGAGACTTGTCATCAGTCTTCATCTGTAACGGATACTCCCATAATGAACTTGCCTACTAACTTCAAGAGTATTTTTGATATCAATCCAATCTTTTCAGCCATGTCAGAAACAACTCTTCCAGAAATTGATACATCTGTAACGAACTTTGATTGTTTCATGGCCAATCCTAGTTGCAATTTGTCCTCTGAGCAAAATATTGTTGCTGTACAAACTGAGGCACCTTCAAGAATTTCTGTTGTATCTCAAACTGAGGCTATTTCTACTGAGACCGCAGTTGCCATTTCAGATGTGACAACCTTGGATCTTCCTCCATGGCTGAATTCAATTGCTCCTAAGAGAAAGAAACAAGCAGTGTCTCCTGATATTTTTGATTTCCGAAAATTGAAGAAATCAAAACCAGTAATTGCAAAGAAAGCTAAAACAGTCTCACAGGTTTTTGTTGACAGCAACAGAATGAAATATGCTGAAATTGCAGAGCCCTTAGTTGATAAACCGCATGAAGAAATGCAGGTATCTGACTACAGATTCACAAGAGTCGAATTGGGCAAGCAGACTCATGCCAATATGATGCAGGATGCTCAGAGTTCAATGACAATTTTGACACAAAGCTATAACGAACTCTTAGCTAAAAAGGAAAAACTCAAGGAAGACAATGCTCAGCTGGTTGCAGTCATTCAAAGGATTACAGGATCATCAGAGGCAGTTGATTCTCTATCTACAGCTCCTCCAAATGAGTCAGTTAGACAATTAGAAAGAATTGCGCAAAAGGCCAAGGCAATTGATTCATGGATAACTCAGTTAATTGAGCAAAGTATTCCAATGATTGAGAAGATGTTGCAAGTTTTCAAAAATGTCAGAATAGCAAAGATAAAGCTGAATCAGACTTTGGAGACCTTCAAGCAGAGTTTGGAATCACTTGAGAAGGATTTAAAAATCTGGCATGAGATAGATCAAGTTAAGTTACAAATTCTATGCAGCAATTCAATCTTGCCAAACAGAGAGAAGTACATAGAATTTGAAGAACTTATGACAAATAAATCATTGGTCATTCAAGATCTTATCAAAGATATCCGGGCCACTTTAGAGATGAATGATGAAGTTCAGCAGGATATTCTTTCAAGCTTTGAGAAGATCTCATGTATGGTTTTAAATCAAGAGGATGAATTACTTGAAGCTGATTCAGTTACTTCAGAAATGGCGGCTAGTCTTCGTCAACAAATGGAATTAGAGCAATTTTCTATGGATTCGATTCAAAAGCTTGTCAATCATCAAACAATCCTTGAGAAAATGCAAACTAATTATGAAGAGCATAGATTGGCGACTATCAGATACTTTGATGTAATTTTGAAGACAGTTGCAGTGGCCAAGAACACATTGGGTCCAGATCCGAACGAGTTGAAGACCATCATCAGCAAATTCTTATCTTTCAAGGATAGGAATGAAACAGATTGAAAGTTTTAGATTGTTTTATGTAATTTTACTTTCGACAATATATATGTAAAAACAAATTTTGCAATTGCAAGTATCTTTTCCTTGCAATTTTCGAAAATGTGATTACATGTAAAATCTTACAAGACAAATCACAATTTGGATTGTAATTTTGAATAAGTCAATCGCAATTAGTTATCGGTTGAGAGATTTTCTCAAGTTTGTTGAGATCCTCCCACCTTTTTCTTCAGACCCTCCTCCTATAAATACTTGAGGGGTCTATTGTAATCTTTATCTTTTTAGCAAGCAAGAAAACTCTGCAGAATTTTGTACTCATAAAGTCTTTGAGCTTTATAGTGGAATATTGTGAATTTTCAAGTGATATCAAGAAGCTGGAATTTCAGACTTTGAGCTGAATCCTTGTTTTATTATATTGTGATTACTTGAGAATTGTTGAAGATTGCTGAAAAGAGATTTGATTTAAATATTTGCAGACTTTGTGCTGTAAATGTGAGAATTGAATTCATAGTTAGTGTTAGAAATAGAGAAGAATTATAAGTCTTTGTGCTCATAAGTATTTCTCATTTAGAGTAGTTTAAAGATACATTGTAATTACAGTCTTTGAGCTGTTTTATCTTGTATATTTCCATAAAGTAATCGTTCTGAAAAAGGTTGATAGGATTTCATTCTTCAAGACTTTGTGCTTATCGAATTGTTTTCCCGTCCCGGAGGAAATAACGGAAGTCTTTGTGCTTTCAGGAAACTTTATTTCCTTTCTCTTAATTTCACTGCATAGCTGTTGTAATAAGTTTAGTAACATTTACTGTGTCTTTTCTGTGAAGAGAGAAGAACGTAATCTTTCCTGAAACAAGAGGAACGATTGCTGTCCCATCCATTTAGTTTTATTTAGTTAAAGGGGGAGCCTTCCCTTAATTAGGAGAGTTCAAACTCACGTGCTGTGGTTGAAATCTCAATTTTGTACGCTTTCATGAGAATACAAAATTTCCAACCAACACTTCAAGTCCTCCGCTATGATCTGCTTCGGCAACTTTGTACGAGAAGGCTTGGGAGTGCTCATCCAGTGAGTGTTAATCGTCTCCATGCATCTCTCGAAAGCAGAAGCGTACATTCGCTCTGCTCGCTCTCTGGATTTGTAAACCATGTTCCTGTGCACCGGGATCCCGAAAGCTTCACCAATGGCCGCTGGAGTAAGATTGGCTAGTACTTGGCCATCTGGTGACATGATCGATCTATGATCCTTCTCATAATAATTGGCGCACTCCATCATCAGCTCCGAGCATTGAATGGCTGGCGGGAAACCAGCAGCTGCATATAACCCACTTCGAACAATATTGTGCAAAGTAGTCGAAGACCAATGACTTCCAATTCCCAACATCCTGTTCTTGAAGGTCTCCAAGTTGACGGAGCCCAGGTTGGTGTCTGTCAGCTTGCCCAACTTTGAAATAAACTTCCACTTTGGCATGAATGTCTTACTCAGCTTCTTGATCACAGCCTGCCTGGATGCACCGTTGTTGTCCTTGCCAGTCGCCCTTGCCTCAGCCATCTGCAACATAACAAACTTTCATCAGCAAATTAAATTTATAAAATAAGATAAGACATTGTGTAGGGGCTGCAGTCGACTTCTAGAAGCT